>PVJL010015377.1:0-24542 GCA_004026885.1 Lyroderma lyra | reverse complement strand
ATCATTTTATTACAAAGAACAGTGAATAGCACAGACGAATATCTAATGGAAAGGGAGCAGTGCTTCCACGCCCTCTCCAGGGGCTCCACGCATCCTGCCACTCACGCCATGTGTTCACCAACCTGGAAGCTCTTCCAAACCTGTCCTTTTGGGGTCCTCTGGAGGCTTCATTACATTGGCAGGTTGATTAAGTCCTTGGCCGCTGGTCATTGATTCAGTCTTGCTCCCTTCCTGGGAGGTCAAGGGGTGGGATTGAACTTTCCAACTTTTGTGGTTGGTTCCCCTGGCAACCAGCTCCCCACCCGCAATCTTCAGATGTTTTCCAAAACTCATCTCATTAACATAACGAAACACACCTTTGTAGATCTCATCATAGGAAAGTTCAAGGGTTTTAGAAGCTGTGCCACAAAGAGGGTATAAGTGAATATATATATATATAAAAATCACATCACAATACTCCATTAGGCCATCATAAAGCCATTGATGGGCATCCTACTTGAGAGCAGAATGTTTGAAACATAAGTGACTACAAAACCTGAAGTGCAAACTTATTTACAAGGTGATCTTATTTATTATAAATTATATTTGTTTTATAAACAGTACAGCCACAGGATTAAAAATTTAAAAGCTATGAATGGGTACAGTAAAAAGTCTCCCCCACTTTATTGATCTTAAGTCACTCAATTTTCTTCCTCAGAGACAACATGTTTTTATTTTTTTGCCATTTTACATGTGCATATTCCAGCAAATGTATGCATCAGTTATGCATATATACTTGGAACTAAAATAGAGGTAATGCCTCACAATAAAAATAGGTAACATTTCAGAACCAGTTTTCAATAAATCATCACACCAAAATCTTTGCAACTTCTCCAATCAACTGTGTTTATTTTCATTTTAAGTGAATTGCAATTTAGCTGAAGTGTCAAAATAACTTTATCTCTGCTGTGAGGAAAAAGATGATTCAAGGAAAGGAACTCCAGAAATAGGTTTACTAAGATGCAGAAAATAATATTATGTCATATATGCTTCATTATCTTAATTTTTTCCTGAAGCAATAATTTCTAAGAAAATTTGGATCTCATGTCTTTTCATTCACACATGCTTAAGGATACATTATAAAATATATAGATATTTTCTTACATCATCCCAATGTCATTATCATGCCTAACACCGTTAATTTTCTTGATATCAATTTAGTACCAAAAACATATTAAAATTTTTTAAAGATTTCTATTAAAAATATAGCATATATATATATGGAGTTCCCTGATGTAGTGGCTTAAGGCTTCGGCGTTGGCACTGTCAGCACTGTGGCCTGGGTTTGATTCCCAGTCAGGGAGCTGTCCACATACCAAAAAGCAAAAAAAAAAAAAAAAAAAAAAAAAAAAAAAAAAAAAAAAAAAAAAAAAAAAAAAAAAAAAAAAAAAAAAAAAAAAAAAAAAAAAAAAAAAAAAAAATATATATATATATATAACATACAATATTATATTACTATCAGGTGAGGTGTACACCACAGCTGTTTAACATTTTATATATATATATATATATATATATATATATATATATATATATATATATGAAGTGATCACCAGGATAAGTCCAGAAAGCATCTGACACTACCACACTATCACAATATTATTGACTATATTCCCTAGGTTGTATATTACATCCTTGTGACTTACTTGTTTTCTACTTGTAAATTTGGATCTCTTACTCCCCTTCACCTTTTTCCACTTGAAAAAATTTTCAATTACAATTGACATTCAATATTATTTTATATTAGTTTCAGGTGTACAGCATAGTGGTTAGACATTTCTATAATTTACAAAGTGATCCCCTGACTAGTCCAGTACCCACCTGGCACTACACATAGTTATGAAATATCATTGATTATATTCCCTATGCTTTATTTTATATCCCCATGACTATTTTGTAACTACCAATTTGTACTTCTCAATCTCTTCACCTTTTTTGACCTGGCCTCCAGCTGTGTTTGTTTGTTTTCAATTTCATGAAACATCTTTTTCCATTCCTTTACTTTCAGGCTGTGTGTGTCTTTCAACCTGAAGTGAGTCTCTTGTAGATAGCATTTGTAAAAGTTTGTTATCTTTTCCATTCAGCCCACTTATGTCTTTTTATATTTATTTAATATATTTACATTGAAAGTAATTGTTGATGGGTATGGAGCTGTTACCATTTAATAGTCACAATTTTGATCATATTTTTATATTTTCATCTTAAAGTAGTCCCTCTAATATTTCTCATAATACTAGTTTGGTGGTGATGAACTCCTTCAGTTTTTCTCATCTGGGAAGCTCTTTTTCTGTCCTTCAATTTTAAACAATAGCCTTTTTGGGTAGAATACGTTTGGTATAGGTCCTTGTTTTTCATCACATTGAATATTTTTTTGTTTTGCTGTTCTGATTCGGTGTTTTCTACTACCTTCCCTTCCCACTTGCTAATTTGATTCTCTGCTTCATCTAGTCTGCTGGAGATTCCTTCTAATGCATTCTTTATTTCAGTTATTGTATTCTTCACTTCTGACTTCTTTTTTTATGGTTTCTATGTGTTTTTTAATGCTTGCTATCTCTTTGAGGAAATTCTCATTAAGTTTCTTGAGCATTCTTATAATTATTGTTTTTAACTCTGTGTTTGGTAAGTTGTTTGCCTTTATTTTGTTTAGTTCTTTTCCTGGAGCTTTTCTCCTTTTCTTTCATTTGAGATGTATGTCTTTGTTTCTTCAATTTGGCTGCCTCTCTCTGTTTGTTTATATGTATTAGGTAGATCTGCTATGTCTCCCAGTCTTGGCTGGGCGGGTTTATGTAGTATGTGCCCGGTGGGGCCCTGGCACAGTCTCCCTAGTAACCTGCTTTGGGTGCTCCAGAAACATCTCTTTTGTGAGTTGTGTGTGCCCTCCTGTTATAGTTGAGCTTGATTGTTATTGGTACATCAAGTGTTGGGAATGACTCTCAGCCTGACTGACTATAGGGTTTGGCCACACCCACATTTTATGGGCTGTTGTGTGGAGGACTTACTGCAATGAGTGAGATTCACTCCACTGAGCTCTGGTGCAGGTTGAGACTGCCCTTTGGGTATGCTACTTGTGGGGCTAATTGGACAGTGCTCTGCTGTGATGTGATATGAAACCAACCTCCAAATATATTGGTTCTGAAGCCTCTTGGAAGTGGCTCTGGTGCAGGCTCAGGTCACCCACTGCATGTGACCTGTTGGGGACCAACTGGTAGAAGCTATAAAATTATCAGCGGTTGTTTGCTGCCTTTGCTAAACCTGGAGGTGCGTGGGAGAGGCCATGCTGAGAACTGAGGATGGCTGCCACTAGTACTGGGCCTACAGGTAGCTTCACAAAAAACCAGGATACCCAAGGCTTGCTGTCACCTGCTGGCTCTGTTAAGATTCAGCCACTGGGAGTTCCCTGATGGTGTAGTGGCTTAGGGCTTTGGTGCTGGCGCTGTCGGCGCTGCGGCCTGGGTTCAATTCCCAGTCAGGGAGCTACCCACATACCAAAAAGCAAAAAAAAAAAAAAGATTCAGCCACTGATAAATGTTCATGTGGTATGCAAGTGGAGTGAGGCAGGCAGGACCTCAGGGAATTACTAGAATAAGAGGAGTTGTGGTCAGGAGGTTAATGTGTAGATTTTAGTTTGGTGCCAGTGCTGAGCCTAGAGCTACTCAGAAAAAGTCTCAGAGCACAATGAGGCTGTTGCTGCCTACCGGTGGCCCCTGGACTTCAACAAATTCCAGAAAGTGCAATGTGGGCAGTGCTACCTGCATGTGGAAAAAGTACCTCTGGTGTTGGAAGAATTGGGTAGGGTAGGGTCCCATGGAATCAGTAGGGTGCAGTGAGCAAAGCCCACCAAACCAATCAGGTTCCGATTTGGCCTGTTGGGGGAGGGTTAAACACAGAAAAGATGGCGCCTACCCGCTGGCCGCATGGGAGGAGTGACCCACGCAGAGAAAAAGGTAACTCTCCTCTAACCCTCACCTCAAAGCTTCACAACTTAGTCTGCCCGCATGAATGCCTCTGAAGTCTCCTGAGTCACCATCTCTCCACCA
Organism: Lyroderma lyra; assembly: GCA_004026885.1. Lineage (NCBI taxonomy): Eukaryota > Metazoa > Chordata > Mammalia > Chiroptera > Megadermatidae > Lyroderma > Lyroderma lyra. The sequence goes on along the minus strand of PVJL010015377.1, from coordinate 20,466 downwards.
GAGCCCAGGGTGAGTGCTTGCAAGTGACTGAGTCTGTGCTGGCCCTTTAAGAGGACATCTGGGTTTCCCGCAGCCTGTCCCACCCAGATGGTCAATATCCTTACTGTTTTTCACAGTTAGATGTTAAGGGTGCTCCTCTTCCCAGTACAAGTACTCCGTGCTGGAGAGCTTGGTGTTTGGGTGGGGTCTCGCTTTTCTCGGGGGAACCTCTGTGCCTGAGATATCCCTCTTGATTTTCAATCACCACACAGAGGTTTGAGCCCAGACTGTTTTGCATCACCCCTTAAAGAAGACATGTCTTCTTTAAATCCTTAGTTTAAAACTTCTGGTCAGCTAAACTTCAGGTGATTCTCCAGGTTGATTGTTCTATAATTTTGTTGTAATTTTAATGTGTTCATAGAAGGAAGCAGGCACCATGTTTATCTATTCTGGCATCTTGAATCTTCTTTGAATTATTTTTGATATCTAAAAAACTTAAAAAAAAATTTTTTTTCAGTTAGTTTGACTCAGATTTCAAATTCAACTCATAGCATTGAACATTAATCCCTTTTAATTCCTTAGCACACCCTGAATGTCTCACATTCTGGATTTGTCCGTGTATTCTCTCTTTATACCATTTAACTTACTTCTTTGGTTTTTGTATTTTTTTGAAAACTGGAAGTTACTTTTAATTACTTTTAATTTTTAACTTAAAATTTTTTGGGGGGTGGGCTGGTGCAAAATTACTTTATAGGTGGTACTATGTCATTCCTGCTATATGACCTCAGTAGGTAATATGTGGTCTCTCCACCTCCATGGTGCTTTAATGTAATTTAATGCAGATGTTACAAGAACACAGCCACACTCCTTCCTTAAGTATTATCTATCACTGCTCTTGTGCTATAATGGCAGATTTGACTAGTAGTGACAGAGATGGTATGGCCCACTAAGCCTGAAATATTTATTATCTGGCCCTACACAGAGAAGTGTATTGATCCCCAGTTAGCGTGTTCATGTAATGCCAGACTTATTTTCCAAACGAGGAATCTAGACTCTAAATGCTATCGTGATTTGTCTAGCTTTCTTTCTGTAGATCTTGAGATAGACAGCTTCAAAGAAACACCCTTATTTCTTTACTCTCCCCCCTGTGATAACAAGGTACTTATTTGTTTGAAAATTAGTTTCTTTGTTTTGTCTTGACAAGCTTGTCTCTGCACTCCAATCAACACTGGGCACTCCAAACAACTACCTCTACCCAGGTGGTGTTTTTTGCAGACCCACCTTCAATGTCCTCTGTCAATGCTCGTTTTAGGTAGAGTCACTAGCTGCTTTTATTGTATCACTTGAAGGCTGCTGAGAAGTTTGCCCTGGATGAAAGCACTATACCTCATCAATACCCAGACTTTAATAGGTAGAAATTCTTTACTGTGGGTTAAGGTATAATTATTGGATGCTGTTCAATATATGCTTGACAAAGATAGTGCAGTAAATATCTCTTTCCCCATAAATAACTTAGTAAATTAGTTTACTAGAGTATTTTAAGCATATGGTTATCTGAGGATAGAATTTAATATGGGGAAAGGGGAGGAAGAAACAGTATGGAGATGTGTCCAAGGCACTGGCATCCTGGTATGTATTTAACAACTCGCTAGGTCTTCGGGGAGAAAAAAGCCCTAATCAATAGCATTTGCCTGTTCCCCTCTTAAATACCCCACTATCACCGCTTTCTAATTGCAGTATGATTACACTGACCATGGCCTTGGTAAGCATTTCAGAGAATCAACTCACATGAGCAGGTAGGAACCAGTTCTCGCATACCCCTAACACCTGGGGGAAGTTTCCCTTCTAGAAGAAATACAGTGGACTGCGGGAAAACCCTACAAGAGAAAGATAACACAGCGCAGGTGGGAGAGGTAGAGGCGCTGAGGCCTCATCAAGTCTGTGGAGGGCAGCCATGTTTAAGGGATGTGTCTTCTGTCTCAGGGAAGATTTCTCTTCCTAGTTTTTTAAGTATAATGGACACAGAGTTGTAGTCTCACCATTTCTTTTTTTCAAATTAAAAAAAGAATTTATGGGGTGTTCTCATGACTTCATAGTTCAATGGAGAGTGGTTTATTTGGCCCATGAACATCTGTAGAATTGAGCGGTAAATCTGTGTATGTGGAGTGTTCAGTTACTCCTTTCACATGGCAGACGTGCACGTATTTTTGGCTTTTGAGCAAATAAATGTGAAGATCCTCACAGTCGTGGTCCTCTTGAGTATATATTCCCCATTATGTGTGGAGAAAAGGGAGATGCCCAAGTAACAATTAAATAAAAAAAATTTGTCATTCTTATTATAAATTATTTCCTAAAAGAGAGTGTCTGTTGTACTTTGAAAGAGAAGGAATCATTAGGAGGCGCCAAGCATTTCAGACTTCTGAGAAAAATAATGATATAGTATTTGATAAAGGCATTTTAGACTTAATGAATAAACTTTGCTTAGAAAGAGACCTTGGTTAAAGGCTGCCTTTGGGATTTATTTTTTTCTAATTATTTCTCATTAGCTATGGGATGTGTGTTTCGTGTCAACCACTAAATTCCTCCCCTGATAATAGGCCCTCAGTCATCCAAAGTCACAACCCTCTGGTCAGGAAGAAACGGAAACAATTTTATTTCTAATGACATAGCGGGTATAAAAGATGTAATAAAAAAGATTTTAAGTAACAGAGTTAGAGAAGTGTAATATAATGTCTTTACCATTTTAAACAGGAAAATGAAAATTTAAATCTATAAATTCATGATTCTGCATGAAAATTAAATATGGGCTCAGATTCAGAAGAATAATTTCTGTTAGGTTTTTCTCATTTTACACTTTTCCCTGTCCTTCTAACTTTCTCTTCTTTCCCAGAAGGACCTCTAAGGAGAGGCTCTTGGATGGTCAGGAAATGAATGAGCTTCTGCACCTTTGCCTTAACAGTAATGATTTGTTCATTTACCTGATATTTAGTGCTCTTGGCCCATCAGAAAGGTTTGTTGAACTTGGAAAAATGTCAGGATTTTGATGGTTCTTAAAGAAATTGTAATGGTAGTGTTTTCCCCCTGGTTTTTGTTTCATTTTTTTTTTAAATGACATGCTCAGTGGCCATTTAATGAAGAAAAACAAAGAAACAACAAAAACCTTGGAATATAAATTCTTGTGGAATCTCTAATTTGCAGATTGTGTGTCCGAATTGAGTACATTTGAACTAGTTTTCTGCAGATACAATAAATGAATTTGTGAATAGATAAGACTAATTGTCACTGGTATTAGTGACCAATGGGTCTCTCCCTCCCTCCCTCCCTCCTTTCCTTCCTTACTTTCTTCCTTTCTCTCTTACTTTATTTTCTGCACCACTGAGACTTGCCCTGAGTGCACGGGTAAGTTGGTACCTGAATGGGAACAGTCAGTGAGGCCTGGGAAGTCACCCAAGCATACCTTAGACATCATCACGTCGGGATTCATCTTGTATAAAAGTTTCTTGTTCAAACGTGGGTCTCTGGGGTGGGTTGTTTCTCCTACAACCCCTAACCAACTGCCGCGATCAGGAGTAACAGCCACGCACGATTTCCTGATGTTCTAAACAGAACTGCAGAAGTGACCAATTCGAATCACAAGTCCCTGGTTTCTCTGCCTTTTTTTTAACCTTAGCTCCACCAGCCAGGAAGATTTGGTTGAGCTTTACTTTCAATACCTTAAACTACTAAATCGATATAGGTGATTTTTGTTCATTTTCATATTGAGATATAATTGATATATAGCATTAGGCTAGTTTCAGGTGTAGAACATGATATTTGTACATATGTGCATTGCAAAATGATCACCACAATAAGTCTAGTTAACATCCATCACTACACATAGTCACGTAGTTACAAAAAGTTTGGGGTTTTTTTTGCAATGAGAACTTTAAAGGTCTACTCTCTAAACAACTTTTAAATATACAATACAGTATTATTAACTGCAGTCACCATGTTGTACATTATATCCCCAGGACTCATTTGTTTTATAACTGCAATTTCGTACCCTTTGACCCTCTTCACTCATTTATAAATATATAAATGTTTAAAGCTATATTTAAACATACACACACACACACACACACACACACACACACACACACTTTCAATCAGATGAGTTTTTATATGAAATAGTCGTAGTGAGTACGCCATAGCCCTGACTTGCATGCAGGATGACTTCCTTGTCCTCGACTTGGAAATTTTTGTTATTTTTTTCAAAATATAAATATACCTACTTGTAACATATGAGTGTGCACACCTTATGACAGCAAAGCAGAACTTTTCCTGTTCTGACTTCTAAATTCCAAGGGTTTTCTGGCACCATGACTGGTTGTGGGCTATACCAACCTGACAAAAGGGCAGGGTTGCCTATTTGAGTTTGCCTTTCTGAGTTGGCGTCAGTGTTTTCATAATTCCCTTTCTTCCCAGGCCACCTCTGATTCTCTTCTTAAGTTACAAGCCATCTCAGCCATGAGGTCCATATGCCTCCAATGTGTTTATGAGGCACTGCACCTGAGAATTTGATAAGGAATTCCTGCTGTGATAAAAAGTGCTCTCAGGTCAAATGCGTAGTGGTAAAATTAATTGTTCTGAGACTGTGTGTCTCAAGCCATCTATAAAAGCCACTTTATTTACTGCCCAGGATACCACCTGTGTATTACAGCTGTCTCAACCATTTTACACACACATACACTCCCTCCACCCACCCCCACCCCCCCCACGTACAGAAAGAGAGAGAGAAAAATTATATTCAAGGGGAGGTTTTATTTGGGTTAAAGCCATATTCTCTGGAGGTTTTGTTTTTCACCTAATTGAAAACATCTACAATCCTTCTACCAAGGAAACCCGAACACAGGCCAACCTGGAGATGGGGCCCTCTCGTCTCCAGACTATGCATCATTGATGATCTTGCCTCACATCTAGGCCCAAGTGTAAGGTTCTGCTTATCAAACAAAAATAGTAGCAAGCAGCAGGATCACAGAAGTGACAGCTACTTGATTCTCAGCCAAAGAATTGTCATTAGGCTTTTAGTCCCAAAATGTTTCATGGAAGTAGCTGAAGTGAGGCTAATTTTAAATATCTTGGGGAGCTCAGTGAAAGGTCTGTCCTACTGGTCCTCCCTCGTGAATGGTCCATATTGCCTTTGGGAATTTTCTTGCTCTCTATACTCCACCTTCATGCCTCCTTACAGTTTGAATAGTAACAAAAACTTGTTCTGTTCATTTATCTCTATGAATTTATAAATCTTAACTCATCTCTGACATCCAGATTCCTTCTCAGGACACAAATAGAGCAAAGATCATTTTGAGGCCAAAAGAAGGGGAGCCCAGGAGCCTACTGTTTTTTCAATCTTTCTCATGCTTGGAAAATGTAAACCACAGGACAAATCTGGTCCTTTTCTTATTTTTGTAAATAAAGCTTTATTACAATACAGCCACGCTTATGTATTTATATAGTGTCTATGGCTGCTTTCAAGCTATAACAGTAGAATTGAGAAGTGACAGTCCTTAAAACTGAAGATTTTAATCTTCTGGGTTTTTTAAGAAAAGGTTTGCTGACCTCTTACCACTAGATGTTAGTGTTTGAGGACTTTTTTGGGTATTGGAAACAAGAAAGCAAGTGGCTAAGACTCGTGAACCTCTGGAATAGAGTGTAAGGTAAACCTCCTGAAAATGATGGCACTAGGAAGAAATCTGGCCTTTGTATACATCAGCTGTGAGCTGACAGTGAGAACTCACCATCCTGGGTATATTTAAATGCAGAGAGGGTATTTTGGATGATATATCCCAAACATTGTTACATAGAACATTAGTGTCCTACAAAAGCTAAATCATGTCACGGCAAAGGAATTCCCTCTGGGAAACAAATTCATTAAACACTTGGGCTAAATGAAGTTCAAGTGTTTTCTTCCCTCCAGGACTTATAACTCACAAATGTGTTGTGGAAAACAAGAGGAGTATAACATGCACGGTATTTCTCGAACTTACTTGGCTGTAGAAATGCTCTGCAACATCTCGAAATATCTTACAGTCTGTCTTCTTGTGGAATACAGTCTAGGAATTCTCTCCAGGGTCTCAGCACCCATGAAATCTGAGTGTTTTCTTTTTGTACTATTAATTACTCCCATTCTCCTTTTCAGCAAGCAGTGCCAGTATTCACTGGGCACACAACAGTACAGCTTATCCAGTTGTTAAATGTCTTGAAATACTTCTGTACCAGTTGGCAAATATACCAGCCTCCTTGAGCCCTCAGCTATCTGCTGCAGCTCTGCCTACCGTGACTTCTTCCCTGAGATCTTCCAGATGTCTGCTCATTCTAATAAATAAAGGTTATTTTGCTGAGGAGGAGGGGGAGAGAGGCTCTGGGCTTATGCTTCAGGACTACCAGTCTGTGGTCACTGCCCGTGACCTATGGGTTTGTTAAATATTTTGAGTACCACCGTCCAGATTCCAGCATGGCTGCCTTCGTTTGCTAGTCCACTAAGAGCTGTCTTGCTTACGCTCATGTAAGTGTCATAGCATTGCTGAAGCCAAACGGATTGTGGTGGTACGTCCAGGTTAGCAACATCCGAACCCTTGTACAAACGGGGAATTGGAAGGTTAGAGCAATGTCTTAAATTCTCACGTAGACACCTTATTTCTCCCAGCCAGGTAAACACAGCGTAACACAAGTGGTGCGAGAGGGCGTCTTTAAAAGGAGAAAAAAAGGATACAGTTTGATATTTGAATGACTATTGGTACCAAGTTGGTGACATATCTGAAAAGTAATTGGCCCCTATCAGTATGTGAGGAAATGTTGGTCTCTTGGGGGACTCAGATGAATAAACGATCAATGCGATGTGGTGAATAATGCTGTGACGGGGAGAAACACAGAGCTGAGTACCCCAGCCGGACTCAGGGAGGGAAGATGATGGATCGCACGGTGCTTTCTGGAGGAGGAGACGTGTGAGCCAAGTACGTAGGAGCTGGTTAGGATGAGGAGTGGGATGGAAGAAGGCTTCCCAGGTGAGGAAACAGAGTAATCCGAGCCCAGCTCTGCCTTCCCTCTCACACTCCTGCCCGAAACCTACCTGCTGTCAGAGCCCCAGCTGCAATGCTGTGTTTGGCTTTAAGGTCCCTTATGCTTTCCACCAGATGTGGTGGCTCCCTGCTGCGTGCAGCCACAGACCTTGGTGCTGTGGACGAGGAAAACTTACTGTAATAAAAGACAGGTTAGCAAGAAGAAAACAAAGATAAGGTGATTAACACGCATACCTGGTGTACGCATGGGGGACGCCAGGGAGAAGTCAGTAAATCGCCCAGGTATTTTAGAATTCAGGATTAAGTACCATCTTAATAGGGAAAGGGGAGGGCTGGCAACCATTTGGGGAGAGTAAATGGTTTTTAGGAAAGATGACTGGGCCCTTAGAAGAACAGAGGGGAGGTATGTTTGTGGCAAAGAGTGCCTGGGTGTGGTGTGGACTTCTAGTCTCTTGTGATGAGAGTCCATCATCCCGGGCTGATGATCTCCTGGGGAGGGGATCGAGGACAACTGAGTTCCTTTTGGACGATCTGTCTTCAGGCAGATGGGGGTGGAGTACAGAGAAAGCCTCGCCCTTCATCTGCTGCCCTTCAAACACCTCCAGTTCCAAATAATCACTATGCCCAAGGGGCACAGTTTAGGTGACATATTCTGCTACCTTTGAGAGCTTTCCTCATTAGGGTACAATCCCCTCGGCCTCTTAGAAGTATCACATTTGTGTACTTGTCTTGTATCTCCCATTCAGTTGCGATCTCTCTAAGGGTAGTCATGATCCTCGTTTCGCATACTCACCCAGTACTTTGTAGGTTGTATGCGTTAAAAAATTTGTAAAATGAGTTGAGAAAAGTCCACATGCATCTGATCTGTTTTTCATTTCTTTCTTCGTGGCGTGTTTGCTTCTTTTGTCATATTGATTTTGGAATGTTTTGAGAGAGCTAGGGAATGCCCTTTATGTGTAGGGCACAATGTGTAGTGTCCTATCACCAAAAGTAAATGTGTTCTCAGAAGGGAAGTACTGTGATTATCTGTATCATGAGAATCTGATATAATTTCACAGACTAAAAATATTTTGGGGTAATTTTACTACTCATTTGTTAGATTTTATCCATGTTTTTTGGCTAAATGTGAATCAGGCAAATGAGGAAGGGCTAAATCCCAAATTGGGTGAGTTCACATTTCTTATTATAAACTTGATTTATTATTTATGTTTATCATCTGAAATATATATCTCTATCAATTGTTTAGACACGCCCACCTCGTGTCAGTAAAAATGATGTTTCGGAGCTCCCTGGTGGTGTCATGGCTGGGCTTTGGCGCTGTCAACCGTCCGGCCCGGGTTCGCTTCCCAGCCAGGGAGCCACCCACATTAAAAAATCATGATGTTTCAGTTCATTCTTTGGACTTCTAAGAAGCCTCTTGGGGAGTTCCAAGGACTTCACACTCAAAGCACATGACGTGGTTACCAAACAAGCTAACTGCCACACGGTAGGAGCTGTCCTAGGGACCTAACGGTAGGGTTGTAGTCAAATCTTACTCGATTGCCAAGTGACAGACATCCATTTCCAGCTATTTCATGTGTCAAGGAAATTCAGTGTGAGCCCATTAAATGACCTCATGGGTGTAAGGTCAGGGAGGTAGCTAAATAACGTGAACAACAAGGACTGGAAGCTGCACAGCTATCAGGAACCCAGATGAGATGTTCCCTCGTTCTCTTTCCCCCTTGTTCTCCCTCTTCAGGCGGCTTTACTGCCTTTGCATGTGGAAGGCTGAATGCCACCCCCCACATTTCATCTCCTCCAGTCGAGGAACCAGCCTAGATTTCCTGGTGTTTCTTAATTCTAGGACCAGGTAGTACAAAGATTTGTTTGGGTATGTTACTTTCTATCAGGTGGTGGTGATGTTACATGGTACACGCGTGGCTACCGTGTGCTCCTGTGTAGACAGAACAGAGAAATACGAAATTGTCCGTTGTACTCATGCCACTTAGTAAAACAGCAATTCCATGAGATAGGTATTATTAATTTTATTTTATTGAAGAGATAACTGAGACTCAGGGACAAGATGACTTCCTGTAGACCACAAAGTCACCATTCCAAATTGAGCCTGTCTGAGAGCAAATCTGTTCTCCTCATCTATTCCTCTCTGTTCCTGGTTAGAAAACAATTCGTGTCGGATGGGAGATGATAATACACTTGGGCAAAGTAGACTGATTACTCGTCTGATATTCTAGGGGCTGTGATGGTAGGGTTGCCATTCCCTACTTTTATCATCATTCTCAACCAAAAATAGAACCAGAGGAAAACAAAGAGCATTTTCCCTGGAACTTGTCTCAAGAGGAGGTGGCAGAGTCCTTGGTCTAGAGTGGCATGGACTTGGGTCATGCTTCTGAGGTATCCACAGTGCCTTCTGATTTCAGAAGCTTCCTGTAGCTCTCAGAGACTAGCCGAATTGTGACTTATTCAGGAGAATGTAAAATAAATATGGATACACACACACACACACACATACACACACATATACATATGAGTGAGTGAGAGTGTGTGTGTGTGTGTGTGTGTGTGTGTGTGTGTGTATGAAAGCTGTCTGGAAAAAATCCAGCCATAAGTGCCTCTATTTTTCATAGTACATGGCTAAATACTTTCTGGACAGACTATATCTATCTATCTATCTATCTATCTATCTATCTATCTATACACACACACACACACACAAACTTAAAAAGATATTATCTGGAAGTCAAGGCTCAGAAATCATCCTGATTGTTTTTCTTGTCCATGTTTAACAAAATATACCTTCATACATAGAAAAAGTGGAACCCTTCTGTATTATTTAACAATGCAAATGGGCTCCTAAAATTGTCTCAATAATACATATACTCTTCAGTCCTTGAAAAGCCTGGAAATAAGGTTACCCGTAGTTTCAATCATGGATCTCCCCCACTGGAAGGTCTTGCTCCCTCTCATGTAAACAGGGTTCTTCAGCAGGGCTGTGACACTCAGCTGGCGAAGGAGCGTGCCTTCTTGCCTGCTTTCCCCTCCCCCTCAGTTTGCCCTCTTTTCCTGTATTTCCTCAGAGGACTTCTAATCTTTTCCCCTCTTGTAACGGACAAATTTCTCCTGTTTATTTCTTGTCTTTGCAATGTTTTGTTCCAATTCTTTTCTTAATCCAAGGAGTCACAACGCATTAGCTTTCCTGTTACGTAAATGTTACACTTAGTTATTTATTCTCATATAATTGGAGGTTGTGTGGAGTGACTCAGGGATATGATTTGGCCGTGCTGTTAGGCACATTTCTGTCATTCCCTGACCAATCTCTCAGTCTCCCTCGTGAGGTGCTTTTAAATATGTTTAGAAGCTCACATTGGCGAATCTTCTAATGGCACTGCACCACTTCTGTGATACCTCCAGACCCCTCATCTGTCTTGCAAAGCATGTAGGCAGCAAATCACGATCACCCACCTATCGCAGAATGCAGACTTTGTATCTGTGTGGTCTGGGAGTTATCGATCAACAACTGTTGATAAATCACTTACCTATATCATCCTCAGTGCTGTGTGGAAAACCCCTGGTGCCCCACCTCCCTCCCCCACCCCACCCCCACAAAAAGAATAAAACATAGGTCTTGCACTAAGGAAGTTTACAATGTAATAGGAAGACTCACTACTAGGACACAGAAAGACAGCTAACACTAACAGCAGACTGCAGCTGCCGAGAGATGGTGATTAGACATTTTTAGACACCAGAGGAGAGCCCATCTGCTGAGGGGGGCTGAGGGGTGCCTGAGAGCACCAGTGGAGTGGAGAGCAGAAGACAGAAGAGCATGGGCCTTGTTCAATAGAATGTGCTGAACACTTTGTCCAACATGGAGGGAACTGGGGGAGACTAGTGGGAGAGGAGACTGTGAAACTACTTGGGACAATGTTGGGACAGGACTTAGATTTAAGCAGAATTAAATAATTTATCCTAATGTCAACCCCAAATTTAAATTCATGAACATTGTGTAGTATGACCTCTCTCATTCTCTTCTTCCCTCTCTCCCTCCACCTCTTTCTCAAATAAACATAGAGATGAGGAATAGTAGTCATCAAATATTAAAAATGTTATTTTAAGGCAATAAGATTTGGGATCATCTGGGTATTTTTTGGTACTTTTCTTTATGGCTTAAAAAGTTTTAATCATGAATATGTATTTTTTTATAGAGACAATGAAGTTGTCACTCTATAAAATCATAGATGTGAAGTCACTTGTAAGGAAATTGCAAAATGACCTACTAAGCCACATGTGCCACCTAGCACGCAGCTCATAGATAAACAGCGACCCCTCTGTTACAATGACTCTGCGTGACAGTGGCGAAGTCTTTAGGTTGAATTCTTTGTGAGAGTTTTTTTTAACAACCTTTTCATTTCTGAAGCCAAGTCAAATGACCATGCTGGCTGAAAAGTGAAACCTGAAGTCTAATTTTTTTATCATCAGGAAATAGGTGTTAATCCTCTCACTAATTTTCTAAGATTTTTAAAACAGGTCTTGGATTTACCCACCCAGCAACTTTCTACTTGGCCTCTTTCTAGCCAAGGGAAAAATAAAAGCAATTAAAAGGCGAACATTAAATGGCATGCAAATTTAAAACATTTTTAACTATATCATTTTACTTGTGACTTCTCTACCTACTTACATACACGGTCTTGCAAATGTGCTGAAGAGGTCATAGGAACCCCAATAATGTGGTCAAGGCCAAGAGACTGTTTGCGTGCCTAACTTAGGAAAGTAAACCAGTACTACATCATCAGCCAAAACTAACAATTACTACGGGCACACTATACCGTGCATTGAGTATTTCAGGTGAAAGAGAGAGAGAGGTTATCATAGATTCATATCTATTATAAGTCAGAAGGCATCTTAAGATTTTGTTCTAATTATAAGCATTTACAATTCTGTGGGTTTTTGAAAGCTACATTTGTTTATAAAAAATTCTATTACTGCACAGTTTCAGTTATACTGAGTCAAACATTTCATCAAAACATGCCTTCATAGATTCTATTAATAATACATAAGTAAAAGCCTGCTACACATGTTGGCCTATAGGACTGATTCACCCTGTACCCCAGTGCCGGCATTTTGTGACACTAAATTTTAACATGAGATCTATTCTGCTTTCTTACCAATATTTAAATTTGTATTAGTCAAACAACACTCATGTGATCACAAGATTGAGAAAGGGGGGAAAAAAACCCAAGACACATTTGGAGCACATATAGGATTGTAAAATTTAATTCCCAAAGGATCAATATATAGTAATAGAAATTTGAGTGAGTGAGAACAGCAGGTATTACATAAGCTTCATAGGAGATTTTTCACTCATTCAAAACTTGTTATAAAGAAAAACTCTGCTCTGACTTCTAAATGATTATCTGGATAGTTGTTTCAGTCGTTTGGTTTGCTTTGTTGCTAAAAGTATCTCATTTATACAACAGTTGTATTTTAGAGCTGGAAAGGACCTAAGAAATATTTTTATTGCACTTTTCAAGAATGCAAGCAAATGATACGTTACCTATGACACCTTCCCAATTCCCAAGGGAAGAATTAATCTTTTAAAAAGTTATTTATGATTATAAAACTATGAGATGTTCACTAAAGAAAATTTAATGAATACGGACAAAAGTCTCATTTAAATCTTATCTATTTCTTTCCAGAATTTTTTCATATACTAATTATGTGTCTTATCACAAAAACCTTAAGAATGTTTTTTAATTGCTGCATGGCATTTCATTATGTGGATGAACCCTAATTCATTAAATAGTTTCATTGCATTTTTGGATATTTAAATATCTTTTTGAATTTTTATTATGATAAGTAAAGCTGGAATTACCTTTCTTTGTGTGCATCTTTGATTATATTTCAGGATTCATTTCCAGAGTTGGAATTCTTGTCTAAAGGTACGGATTATGAATCTACACTCACTAGCAGCATATATGGTTCCAGCCTGCAGTATTTCATCTCCAGGAATGCAATAACAATGTTTCTAGTTCTATGATTAGTTGAGGACATGCCTACATCATTATTGAGTTTCGGTTCCCAAGCAGTGGTACTCATACCTCTGGGGGTACGTGCTGGGCTGTTCAGGGTTACACAAAAAATAATCAATAATGGTGAAAAAACAAGTAAAGTAAAAAAATGCAAAATGTTAGTTATGGAACAATAAATGTGAAGTTTGAATCACTGTTAACAGAGACACTTCAAAGTTAGATCACATTAGCGAATGATGATTGGGGAGGGCGTGGCTATGAACCCTTCCCCCAAACCGCTCTTCTACCAATCATTATGCAGTTTCAGAACAATTCATCTGTGATGTTTCTAGAGCTTCCCCAAACATATAATCTGTAGCCAGATTGTTTGATCAGTTTAGTATTGACTCAGTAAAAGTATGTTGTCTTTAATTGTGATTCTTTTCAAGTAGTTTTTTAATTTAATGTTTAACATAGTCTCAGTTATTATTGTCAGTGATTTTTAAGCATGTCTGTTATGGATCAGTGGTTGAAAACAATAACAGTTAAAAGAAAACAAACAAAACTTGATGTGGATTATAACCTATCACCAAGTACTTCTCAACACGTGTCTGCAGCTACGAGTACACCCACATCAGGAGACAGTAAAAAGGTGTGTGCCTCAGATACTACACAGAAGAAAAGGAAACACTCCAAAGAGTATATTAAATATGGGTTTTCATTTGTAGGGGATGATGACTGTCCTGAGCCTTTGTGTGCTGTGTGTGGGGACATATTATCAAATGACTGCACGAAACCCTCTCTACTCAAGTGACACTTAGAAACTAAACATCCTATGTATAAAAAACAAAGAAATACATTATTTTTGGTGCTTAGAAAAGGGTCCAACTGTTACTTCATATGTGATGTCAGGAAAGAACAATAGTGAGAATGAAGTTGAGGCTTCAAACTATACAATATCTTGACAAACTCAGGAAATGTCTGAAAATGTTGAAGCTATAGTAGTAGATAGAAAAAGTAAATGCTTTTCCTCCAGGTCAATGAAAATGTAGATGTTGCTGATTTATCTATTTTGCTCTTCATCATGAGGTACTTGGTAGGAAATGAAATTGAATAAAACCTGTTGCTTTGTTACCCATTGACTAAGTATACCATAGGCAAAGATATTTTTAACGCAATCAATGGTAATTTCATTGAAAAGGACAGGTGATTGAATTGTTGTAGCCTGTGCACTGACAGAGGCAAGCCTTTGTCAGGTGGTTTTATAGGCCTATGAGGCTGAATTAAAGTGGTAGCTCCCCATTCACCATGGAGTCACTGCTGCATTCATAGACAAAGTCTTGCATCCAAGCCTCTACCTAGTGAATTGAAAGATGTTCTTGATGAGACTGTAAAAGTCATAAATTTTATTAAGTCACAACCATGAAACTCCAGATTGTTTAAAGCACTGTGTGAAGAAATGAACACCATTCACAGCACATTACTTTTGTACATGGAGGTAAGGTGGCTATCTTGTGGCAAAGTACTTACATGGATGTTTGAGCTTAGACATGAAGTCCAGGTATTTTTTGAAGACCATGATTTCCTTCTTGCTCTGAAGTTTCAGGACAGTGATTGGCTTCAAAGTCTTGCATATTTATCAGATATTTTTCTAGAAATAAACAAACGCAACTTGGGACTTCAAAATAGCTCAATCATTGTGTTCAAAGTAACTGACAAAATTGAGTCAATGATGAAAAAACTGGACTTTGGGAAAGTGTGTACTGAAAAAGGTCAGCCTGAAGTTTTTGAAACTCTGCACAACTTCTCATCTGAGAATGATGTGCACCCATCCCAAAACATGAAAGAAAATATTGTGAGGCACTTGAAAGGTCTTAAAGTGTCCTTTTTAAGTACTTCCCTGAAATGGAAAAGAAAACAAGTGGATTGCAAATCCCTTCAATGAAGAATTCTTCAAAGAAACTAAACTATCAATCATTGAAAAAGAGCAGTTAATGGAACTCTCAACTGATTCGTCTTTAAATTCTGATTAAAAAAAAAAAAACGCATCTTATTACCTTCTGGGTAGATGTCAGTGAGGAATACAAACAACTCAGTGAGAAGACTCAAATACCTCTTGCCATTTACTGATACTGAACTAGTAAAGGGAGCTTTTTGTTCTTACACCTTCATAAAAAACAAGTACTGTAACAAGCTTAATGCAAGTCTGGACTTAAGACTGTATCTTGCATCCTTTGAGCCTGGTTTCAAGAAACAAAAGTTCATCCAAGCAAGCTCAATGATCTCACTAACAATGTTTCAATTGGTTAGTGATCTGCATACTAATTATTACAGACTTTTCAGATAACACAAATAAATATTAATAATAAAAATTTTATTAAATACTTGATCATCATTATCAATATTTAACTGTTATGGATATTGTAGAATTAAATCTGTGGTTTGTACTTGTAGTGTAGTAATTTTTCTTTCCTAACTTATTACCTCATTTCCACTATTTTACATTAAGACAGGCACTGAACAAAAGTGTCAGTATTTAAAAACAGCTGTTTTAAAAACAAGGGGTATAATTTATAGAAATCAGTTTAAAAGGGGTACACAGTGGAAGGTTGAGAACCACTGCCCTACAGAAAAGCAAGTTAAACTGCTTCTTTTATATTTCAGCTCAAACTACTTTAACTTATGGAATAATATTTGTACTTTCCAAAACACTTTCAGAGAAAAAAGAATAATTCTAACATAATTTTTTAAAAAGTATGGCCAAAGAGGACTTTTCTCCTTTAATCCCATTTGTAAAAAAATGATTTCTTCTTTACAGTGTTGATAATCAATAAATGCCTTTACTCCAACTCCCCAAAGAGCACACGGTAACCCAGCCCTTCGATAAATCTAGGGACTCTCCCAGGGTTTCCAGGCCACCCCCCCAACATTTTTATGATGATATATGAGGGTCATATACAGGGACTTACCCGACATCCTCTAAATTAAAAGTCATTGGAGCAGGTAGTTTAAGCAACAGATTTATAACAAGTTTCAAATGAAACAAAGGTATTCCTCACAGCTGTGAGCCATCTGCAACCAATTTTCGCATACTCGGGGTATATTGAAGATAAATATTATCCCCATACCCACCCCACCCCCTCAGCACACACAGGGACTCATATAATCTGCCACCCAGAGGAACTTTAACATTTCCAAAACATACAGCTGCTCAGCCTCCCTTTGGCCTTTCTCTTAGAGTTCATATCAATTTTAAATCATGACCATACTTATTTTGCAGACCCTTATGTTGTAGTTTAACCTGAAAATGCTGGTTAGGAAAGTAAGGATCATTTAATTGCCACAAAGTTCACAGCTATGACTGATTCTTCAATGTGGTCATGAGTAATGTTAGAATCGTAATCTGGATAATTTCCCATAAGAGTGCAGATAAAAATATGAATACAGAGCAATATATCCTAGTGATCCAGAGCAGAGCTTGAATCCTACAGACTGGAGGATAAGGCCTTCTACTCGCTATGGCTTCTAATTGCTCAACTCTAACCTAGCAATAATATATTATCTATCTCACAGGGTTCTTGAGAAGACTAAATACAATAGTTCTGGGAAATCTCCAGAAGGTAGTTAGCACCCAATAAAAATTAGTTATTATTGTTATCTTTATAAATGATAATACATTCAAAGTTACTTTTCTTAACCACGATGTTTATATAATAAACTATTAAGATGTTAATACCACAGGTAATCTTTTTGATCTACCATCTCATAGCACTGCATGCTACACTACACAGGACAAACTAGTGTTTGCTTCAGTACTCACATTCATTTCCCAAACCCTACAGGACATTAGCACCCCGGAAAACGTAAGTGCTCTCTCTGTCTGCCTCTCAACAAGGTAGAGAAATACTGGTTGGATACAATTAAATAGTCTTTCCTGTAGAACTTCCTGGAGTCTGTAACATATGGATTGCCACAGTCCATTTCAGTGTGAGGGTAGTAGTCGTGGCAGTAGTGGTTGCGATTATAGTTACAGTGTCCCCCAATCTTACTTGACCAAAGAACACATTTGTTGTTGTTTTTCACAGAATACCTATATATGCAATGTATGAAATGGTCTGAAGTTGGAGTCTGTCTGAGCTGCTATAACAACAATACCTTAGGTGGCTTACACAGGAATTTGTTTCTCACAGTTCTGGGAGCTGGGAAGTCCAAGATGAAGGCACTGGCAGATTCTGAAAGTCTGCTGAAAGCTCATTTTCTGGTTTATGGATAGTCATCTTGCCAGGTCCTCATCTGGAAGAAGGGGCAAGGGAGCTCTTTGGGGTCTCTTTCTATAAGGGCACTAATCCCATTCATTAGGGATTCACCCTCATGATCTAACCACCTCTAAAGGTGCACCCCAAATACATTGCATTGGAGATTAAATTTCAACATATGAATTTGGGGGGGATACATTTAGTCTGTAGCAGCACAGTATGAATATAAAATAATTATTGTCAGTTACCTTTGTCAACTACCTACTTGGTAGCATAACAATATGGTCAGATCCCATAGATTTCTGGTCATTGTAGTCCAAAGCAGTCTAGTTAAAAACTTCAATCTCATATGCAGTTCAGTACTATAGACTAGGCATGTCCCACCTGGGGCCCAAGACGGCTTTGAATGTGGCTCAGTACAAGTTCTTAAACCATTATGAGATTTTTTTGGTGACTTTTTTTTTTTTTAAGCTCATCAGCTATTGTTAGTGTGAGTTCATTTTATGTGTGGCCCAAGACAACTCTTCTTCTAGTGTGGCCCAGGGAAGCCAAAAGGTCGGATACCACTGCTAAAGACCATTCTGTTCCCCCAGCACCAACAAGGTAGGGAGGAAACATGGGCTGCCCTTTCATCTATCTTCTCTCACTTTTCCTGGGTTCTATTTTAACTATGTTGGGATAGGAAGGAAAAATTGAAGGACACAGAGAGCAGGTATCCTTTCTGTATGAATGAAAATGCAACTCAGTACACCATTGTGCATCATTTTGTGCGGGACCCGGTTAACTGTGAAGACTTACGTGTGACTTGGTAGGACAGGAATCCAAATGCTACTTCTCTCATTGGGCCCTTATTTACGTTCTCTGAGTTGTGGCTCTTCACTACATAATGCACCAGCGAGCACCTGTATTGATATCTTCTGATGTCCCTCAGTTCCCACCTGCATGGTGGACCCTATAGCCTCTTGCTTCTGGGACCCCATATTAACTAGCTGCCATCTGAGGTGGGGTACTGGCACTTTGGCTCTAATCCAATGATCTTTCGTGGATATGCGGGCTGTTCTGTGGCCACTCCTTCCTACCCTGCCTCTGACTCATTCTCTTGAAGCTCAGATAGCCACAGATGGTAGACCAGCAAGTCTACTGCATAAGTACACATTTGGCTAGGGAAGTAGGTGTCTATCACTCTTCCTAGGGGTACTGCCAATTTCTGAGGGAGTCTCAACTAGCACCTCTTTACTTGGTTTTTGGGGTGAGAAAGCAACCTTTCTTTTCACACAGAGGGGAGGGAAGAGCTATTCTACCACGGGAAGTACTTTGGGTCCTTAAACCTATGCCTTTCCCTCTTCCTCCTCCTTCCTCCCTATTATTCATGCACAGAACATGGGGTTGGGCTTGGATGATGATGGGAGTTATCAAAGATAGTTCAGCTGCCATTTACTAAGTCTTAGAGATAGTGAGATTCAGGTCTCCAGTTGCTTACAATTCTCTTTACTCTTTAGAACGTGGGTTGGTCCTGGATTTGGCTCCTATTCAGCAGAAAAGTCTGCTCAACATTATGTAACAATTATTAAGTTCTTGTAGGACTCTGGGGGTCTATGAGATAGTTCAGTGAATGTTGGATTGTGATTGTCTTGCGCATTTTTATATCTTCCAGTACTTAACAGGAAGTCAGTCAATGTTTGTTAAATAAAATAAATAAATGATCAAACCTAGCCATGTTTTAAATTTGGTATAGATATGAATCACTTCGGGAACTTGTTTTTACTACAGAAGCCCTGGCTTCAATGGCAGAGATTCTTATTTAATAGATGTGAGGAGATGGGGCATACTTTCAGAAATACTGAGTAGTCCATGGGTAGATTAACCTTGTGTGGTTCTATACCTTCTGGTTAATGGTTTCTTAAACAGACATTTGTAATGTTGGTTTCAGCAACTCTCTGTTGACTGCATATGAAAAAAATATATACAGACATATGCAGGCACAAATACACACATCACCCATAGGTAAGAGAGGAGAGGAAATAAGAAACAGAACTGTTGTCTGAATCAGTACTCTGAAGCTAATGAGTATGTAACTTCATGGAAAATGTCATTGGGAAACCCAAAGACTATTTTTGACTTTTACATGTCGGTAAAAGTTTCTTCCCTTATTGTGATTAAATTACCTGTTCATATGCTACAAATCAGGATTCTTTAAATCTTGGGGTCCTGGTCTGTCGAGAAACCCAGGAAGGAGCCATGGCTGGGGTGTGGTGCTTCTACTTTGTAGGTGGTACCAGTTGCAAGAAGAAATTAGGGACTGGGCTCTCTAGAGCTATCAGAATAATGTATTTCACAAGAAAGAATAAAAATTGTAACCCTAATACTTCCAAAAAATGGTCATCATCACTGTAGATGAAGAAAATCTGTTTAAGCTATACACCAGAGGTGTGTAAACTCCAAAGAATCTGATTTAACTGAGAAAGATTTGACTAGACAAGGATAATATTTTTTAACAGAAATGAACTCAAATAGTTACAACTTGTCTTATTTCATGTATTTCTTTTAAAGATGTTTTTATTGAAATATACATACAGCAAAGTGTACTTCATGTATTATTTTTATACTCAAGTTGCATAACTAAAATTCTTTTAGAAACAGAATATTCTAAAATATTTTTGTTATTTAAAATGAAGTTTCAATCATAGCTATGTAATATGTAGTTGCAGTGGTTAATTTCACCAGAATAGGTTATTTTAAAAATTATGTTATTTTCAGATTTTTCTAGAAAGAGGAATTTTACTATCGATAAAGATGAAGTCTCAAACAGTCAGGCAAGACATAAGAGAAGGAAAACACACTTTTAAGGGCTTAAAGTTATGAACTTTTCAGAGCAACTATACAGAAGAACCTACAATCTTCAAGTTTATTGAATATGAAATAGCCCCAATAGCTGCTTTTGCCTCAGTTACTCCTTAGAGTGACAACTATGACTATAAGAAAGAAATTCAGGGGAATTTTTTTAGATACAAATCGAGATGGAAAGATTCATGGCATGGTGTAAATTGTAGGATTAAAAAATGTCTTTATACCAAGAAATAAATTGACAAAATTCACATCTTCTGTTATGAAATGAAACAAGTCATTTGTGGCTGGTCATCCTGCTATGTCCTCTCTCCACCCAACCCTACCCCC
>PVJL010015376.1:0-24563 GCA_004026885.1 Lyroderma lyra | reverse complement strand
TGCATGCATGGTGCGCATGAGTGTATGTGCACGTGTACGTGTGTGCATGTGTGTGTGTGCCTATGTGTGTGCGTGCATGCGTGGTGTGCATGAGTGTATGTGCATGTGTACGTGTGTGCATGTGCGTGTGTGCCTATGTGTGTGCGTGCATGCGTGGTGTGCATGAGTGTATGTGCACGTGTACATGTGTGCATGTGCATGTGTGTGCCTGTGTGTGCATGTGTGCGCGTGCCTATATGTGTGCATGCATGGTGGGCATGCATGTGTGTGCGTGCATGTGTGTGTGTGTGTGTGCGTGCCTATATGTGTGCATGCATGGTGGGCATGCATGTGTGTGCATGCATGTGTGTGTGTGTGCGCGTGCCTATATGTGTGCATGCATGGTGGGCATGCATGTGTGTGTGTGTGTGTGTGCGTGCCTATATGTGTGCATGCATGGTGGGCATGCATGTGTGTGCGTGCATGTGTGTGTGTGTGCGCACGTGCACTGGCCCAGACCACACTGCACTCAGCACCTTTCTTGACACGCTGCACCCTTCTGCTGTGATGTGAAGGGATGGCCCGACCAGCTTGCCTTTGTCTGCCTCTGGCCCGCAGAGTTTGAGCTCCTGGCAGATATTAAAGAGCGAGTCACTTACTACACAGCTCCGCGGAAAAGCATATGGAAAAAGCACACAGCATTAACATCTGCCGCCCGGGCGCCATCTGCTCCCGCTGGCGTGGCTTCGCCTCCAGACGTGCCAGCCTGTCGCTCTTCCCTAGAAAACTGCGCCTTCCCGGCAAGGGCAGTGTGTGCCCGCGCACTTGGTAGGTGTCCTGGGGCCGCGGGGCCGTGCACAAAACGCGTCCCGCTTGGCGGCGGCGGGCTCCGCGGGTCAGACTCCTGCTAGCTGTGCGGCGTTAGGCGGGGGGCGTGACCCTGTCCTTGTCACCTCCCCGGGGTTAGCAGCCGTGGTGGCCACGTCTACGCCAGGATGAAATGCTTCACTGCAGGAGAATTGCTTGTCACAGTGGCATGGAGGAAGTGTGCAGGAAGTCCTCATTCCTCTTCTGATAACCCCCCACACATACACACACGCCCCCGACCTATGTCACTTGTCCTGCTTCTGACAGCCTAGTCTTTAAACTGGCTCATCAGATGCCGTGAGTGGCAAGACCCTCCAGCCTCCCGGAAGCTCCCCTTTCACATATGCACCCTTCGAGACCCAGCCCCTTCCCCCCCCCACACACCTTCGAGGCTCCCATCATGGGCCGGGGGACAGCGGAAGGGCTGGTGGCCCCACAGAACCGGGCCAGCCCAAGGCCTCGGCCGCATTTGGGCTGCCGCCTCCTCCCCGCACCTGAGCTGACTTTGCCTCCGGCCAGCAAGACGAAGCAAGGGCTGTTATTTTAGCATCCGGGAAGATCTTCTACGCGATTCTTCCTCTCTCTGCCCCCTTGCTCGTGCAAGGACCCGTTAGGACAGGACGACCCGCCGCCCTTGGCCCTCGGGGAGGGGGTTGGAGGCACTGCAGTACACTGCTACTTCCTGGTGGGGGCTTGGGAGGTTGGGGGTGAAGGTCTTCAGCAAGTCAGCTCCCCTCCCTGTGCCTCAGATTCCCCATCTATAAAATGGGGGTGCTCGTCGCCTAGGGCTGCCGTGAGGTTTAAATGAGCCAGTCCATGCGCGGTCTGAGGACAGCCCTGGTATGCAGTAAGTGCTCCTGTGACGGTCATCACGACTAGGAGGCAGGAGGGGAGGTCACGTGGACATCTCTGACCAGGTGGGCGGTCTCCTCATCTGTCTCTGTGCTACGGATGGGGAGGAGGGGAGTCTCATTCCCCTTTCTCGCTCTGTCATCTCGGGGTGGCCCAGAGACCTGTGGAATCCTAGAGCACCCGTGTGATCAGGAACCTTAGGGACCAACATGTCCCATGTTTTTCCAAGAGGGGTATGTGACCCACTATGGCACCGAGACGATTGAGGGGTGCTCTTTGGAAACTAAATAACCTGGGGTCATCCAAGGAGGCGGTGGGTGCCTCTTCATGCCCCTTGAATCTCTGCACCGAGGATGGCGCGTCTCAGCTTCCCGCCAGTCCGTCTTTGACACCTGAACTTGCACTTGTCCTCGTACGGCAGGGAGAGTGCTCCACGGGAGCACAGCTGAGGCGCAGTAGTGACGTTGCTTCCTTTGTGTTCCGGTGGGAGGCGGAAGCGCACAGGTTGAAACGGTAGGTGACTGAGTAAATGAGGACAGAGTTCCAAGTCCCCTCCTGGCCCCACGTGCCCAGTTTGTATGCTAGATGGCCAGCAGGGCCCAGAGCGTGCCCAGGAGCCACACAGAGTCATGGCCAGGGGTGCGACCAGCAACTGCAGCTCCCGTACCTGCCCCCTGTCCCTGTCCTCTGTCCACGGATCCCCAGGCATCGCCGGCCGCCCGCAGGGGGCACTTCCGTTCCTCTGGGTGTGGGCGGGGCTGACCTTGACTCACGGCAGGACCTAAGGCTGAGAGGGCTGCGTCAGGGGTTTGCACCTCTGACTCCGCAGGTGGGAATCACCTGGGAGCTTTGGAAAATCCCCATTCCCAGGCCCCAGCCCAACGTCACCCCATCGGCATCGCCAAGGCTGCACCCTGGCCGTCAGCATTTCGTTTTTAAACTTCCGGGAGATTCCAGTGGGCCAGCCAAGTGGAGAACCAGATGCTGCCCATTCTCAATGCGTCATGTCATCTGGGGAAAGAAAATCTGAGAAAAAGAGAAAAACACGGAGGGGACCGGGGCGAGGCTAACGCGACGCCGAAAGAACGTGCACAGCGCGGTGTGCCCCACAAAACGGCACTGCGCGTTACATGCGGACACGCGTGTGCACCGACCACATCGACGGGAGGACAGGGCTGCCCTCTGCGTGCTGGGGAGACGGGTTCGGGGATGCCAGGCGCCCCGATGTGACGTTTTATGTCCTTCGAAGAATTGAGGAAGGCTTGGCGGCCGGGGCACGCGGGCTGGGCCCGGTTTCCCGCACGGTCCGTGTGTGTTGAAGCGTTTCGTAAGGACGGGTCAGAAAGTCTGTATTTGCTGTGAGGAAGTCCGCGGGCCCGTTGGGGAAAACGGTTTTTCGGAAGTTAAAGTTTAACACCCCCATTTTTCGGAGGTGTTCACGGTTTTTTAAACGGCCCAGGCCATGGGCGGCCTTTGGAAGCAGAATGATATGGGGCGTGGGGTGAGAGAGGCAAAGAGACGGGCAGAGCCAGAGCGGACCCCCCAGGAGAGACCCCCCAGGAGAGACCCCCAGGAGAGACCCCCCGGGTCTGAATGAGGCTGGGGTCCAAGTAATTATTAGTATGGGAAGGAGGACAATGAGGAGGCCCAGCCGGACCCTCGTGACCTTCTTTGGCCATCCTGCCGGGGTATGAATGGCCTGGAGGTGGGAGAAGCCATCCCCTTGGCCCATCCTCTGTGCAACGTGAGCCCCGGGGGGCCCTGAAACTGCCGAGGCCGCCTCCAGAGGCGTTGACAGCCCTTTCCCAGGGGAGTCACTCCCGACAGGGGACAGCTCGTTCCCAGTCTGTGGCTTGAAGGTGCCGTTCTGGCTGGGGAGGGGGCATGAGCTCAGGCTCCCGCGTCAGGCGCCTGGTGGAAATCCCTGGTCTGTGTGGCCTTGGGCAAGTTGTGTCCCTCTCTGAGCCTCTGTGTACGCATCTGTCAGACAAGGGGGTCGTGCTACTAAGCGGGGATGCTGTGAGCGGCTACGGTCTGTGCTCCAGGCACTGACTTGCCCAATGCTCCTGCCACTTCTACGGAAACCTGCCCAAGGTCCCTCAGCTTTGCAGTGGCCGGGGGACCAGGGAGTGTGCTGCGACACGCGTGCCCCTGACCACGGGGTGACACGGCCTCTTGGTGGGGCTGTTAGGAGGACGAAAGAAAAGGCTGCCCTAGCGGCGGGGACAAAAGCTAGGAGGGAGGGAGGGACCGTGTGGCCGAGTCCTGAGCACGTGGCGTCCGCTAGGATCGTCCTGGTCTCAAGTTCAGGCGCGTGGCTACACCAGATGAGTTTCTGTTCTCTCCCTGGGGCCCAGCCACAGGAGGGGAAAGGGTGCCATTCGCCGTGGTCCCCACTTCAAGTTCAGACACTTCTGAGGCTCCACGGAGACACAGGGCTTCGGATGCAGACAGACCTGAGTTTGACCCCCGGCCTGCCCCTTCCTAGCCGTGTGACACTGGGTGACTCTCATGACGTCCCCGCTGAGCCTCAGGTTCTCCCCGGCCCAGGGAGGGTACTCACAGCCCGCGTGTCAGAGGTCAATGTGAAGGTAGGGGAGGGCACTCAGGGAGGGGCTGGGTGAGCAGGGGGCGCCTTCCGGAGCGGGAAGCTGGTGCCGGAGGGGCCGGGGTGGAGCGGACGCACGGGGCGGGGACGTAAGGCCAAGGGCCTGCAGTGACGTCAGGTTTGGCCTGCGTTCGGCGGTCAGCGTGGGGGTCCCCGTCTGGCTGCCTCGGATAGTGCTCCAGCGAAAAGTCCGAATGGAAATGCTGCCTTAGGGGGAAAGCAGGGGCCCACCCTGGGGCAGGAAGGGCAGCGGGGGGACCTGAGGAGACCCTGCAGGGCCCCCAGGAGCCGGGGGACTCAGAAGAACTTAGAGACGCGTCCCCTTCCCGAGAGACAGCAGGAGCCTGGCTGCCGGTTCAATGCTGTCAAGCTCACAGAAGGAGCCACCTAGTGGCCTGCGCACCTGAGGTCCAGCAGGTCTCCCAGAACCCCCTTCTGCTGCGTGTGTTTCATGGGGTGCGTGAGGGTACGGGGGAGCTCCTTTATTGGAATCTAGCCAGGCTTCGGACGTCAGGGTCATGCCAAGAGAGCTGCCACTGCTCAGCCCCTCGCTAAGGAACGGTCCAGCGGCTAACGGTCCAGCCAACCCGACGGCACCGCCCCGGGGCAGGGCGTGCCCCCTCCCGGCCGGAAGAGGCAGGAACCCCCCTCCCACCTGCCGCCCTGCACCCAGCCCCTCTCCACATCCTCTTGTCACTTTTCCGGCTCTGGGGTCCCGCAGGGCTGGCTCCTCGACCTGCTGGAGGCCCACTCACTGCCCAGTGTCCAGCGTGTCGCTGCCCGTCACCTCGGAGATGGGTACAGGACACGGTGCATGTGAAGGGAGTGGCCAGAACTCTCCTTGGGGGCCATGGCGAGGCCCATGCAGGTCTGCTGCGTCCCCCCGGAGGCTCGGTAGAGAACGTCAACATCTCGTGGACCGTGTGGCCAAGGTCAGTGCCTCCCGTCCCATAAGTAATGGCCACCCTCGGTCCAGGATGTGCAGACGCCGTTTTTCAACGCCTTGGCCGTGGGCGCTGCTGTGGCTTTAATGCCCGCGGTCCCCCCATAGAGGTGGCCGCTCTCCAGGGAGCACCCAGCTCACGTGGAAACGGGGCGCCGGCAGCGTGCAGGGAGCCGGCCTGCAGCCCGGCAGAGGCCTTGGGAGCTGGGCCCACGGGAGTGTGCGCGGGGGCTCCTGTCCCTGGGAGGGCGGGCCACGGCCGCCGGCGCTCGCCGGGGAGATTTGGGGGGTGGCAGAGCATCTTCAGGTTACCTCTACCCAGTACTAGCGATTTATTGGCAGCTGCTGGGCAGCTCGCTTCCGAAGTCACAGAGATGGCAGTGTTGGCTGCCTTCCTCTTCCTCTGTCTCTGTCTGTCCACACCCCAAATGGCTTGGGCTCCCAGATAACATAAATTAAGTGTGTGTGTGTGTGTGTGTGTGTGTGTGTGGTGTGCAAGCACGCACACACTTATTTTCTTATTGACTGGCAGCCTTGCTTATTTATATCGCTGGCTCCACAAGCGTTTACGTTTCTTTAGAGACTCTGCGGTAATGAGCTTACACGCGTGTCATTCGTCACCCACTTGTGACAGGGTGCGGGCGGGGGGGGTGGGGGGACCCGGCCGACGCAAGGGACGCTCTGCCAGCTGGATGCCTCTCACCCACAGGAGGCTCATTTGTCTCCTTAAGCGCCTCTTCCCCAGAGGACCTGGACGGGAGAGCGTTAAGAAGGTGACAGCCAGGGTACGCTAGGGACCTGGGGGCAAGAGTAGCAAAGAAGCTGAGTAGGGAAGGGAAGCCACCACAGACAGCGTGTCGGGTGCAGAGCTGGGCTCCGTGTCGGGTCACAGAGACAGAGGCAATGAGGCTGCAGGACTTGACACCAAGGACCCAAGGTGTTCAACGAACCTTCTCCCTGCTGACCGGCTCCTCCTTCAAGACCGCGGCCGCCCTGCGTCATTGCTGTCCTCTGGGTCGTCGGTGGAGGGGGTGTCCCCCGCTAGGGGGACTTTTTGGAAACACGCGGGGTGCTCCACAAAGGCTAATTGCAGTTCCTTTACGTTTGTTTTTCAGTTAGAGTTGACAGACAGTATTGTGTACCTCTCAGGTACACGCCTGAGCGCTGAGACATGTGCGCACCTCACACAGCGACCCCCCACCATCTGGCACCACGCGGAGTTACGGTGACATTGCTGAGCCCCTTCCCTGCGCTGTCCCTTAATCTCCAGGACCGCGGCTATAACTAGCAGTTGGTACTTCTTCATCCCTCCCCCTCTTTCACTCAACGCCCCCAAACCCCCTTCCTGCCCCGGCAACCGTCAGTTTGTTCTCCGCACCCATGAGCGTGGACCTGTTTTGTGTGTTCGTTCATTTTGGTTCTCAGATTCCGCTTGTGTACGTGGAATCATACAGAGTTTTGCCTTCCCCGTGTGATGTATTTCACTCCGTGTAATACCCTCTGGGGCCATCCATGCTGTCACAAATGGTGGGGTTCTATGCGTACCACCCCCTCTTTATCCAGCTGTCTGCTGATGGACACTCAGGTTGCTTCCGTGTCTTGACTGTTGTAAATACTGTCGCGGCGAACACAGGGGGATAGAGATGTGCATTCAAATTAGGGTTTTGGATTTCTTCAGACAAGTGCCCTGAAGTGGGATTGCTGGGTCCTAAGGTAGTTCTGTTTTTAAATTTTTGGAGGCGCCTCCATGTGTTTTTCATGGTGGCTGCCGCAATGTGCAATCCCACCGACAGTTGTTACTTGCTGATTTATTGATAATAGTTAACAGCCCGTGGGAGTAGCGCGTAGGTTTTACGACCCTGCTGTGTGATTTGGGGCATGTTACTTAACCTCTCTGTGCCTCCATAGTTTCACCTGCAAAATGTGGATACCAATAGCACCTGCGCCATAGAGGTGCTCCGGGATAGCGCTCCCCCAGGTTTATTGCGGTGTAATCGGCCAATAGAATTGTAAGATACTTCAAGTGTGAAGATTCGAGACACGTAAACATTGTCAAAGGCTTTCCCCCCACTAATTACACATTGTTCTGGGATGTTTTCTTTTTTTTTTAAGAGGGTCTGTGTCAAATGGCTTGGCACGGTTCTTAGAATAAGCGTTTGAGGAGCGTTAGCAATCGTTGTCACCAAGTTTGCGTCTCGCCGGTCCGCCCTCCGCGCGATCCCGTGTTTGCCCCGTGGACAGGCTCTTCCTTCACCAGACCAGGCAGGAACCCGGCTCTCCCTGGACCCGCGACCGGCTCCCAGTTCCTGAGGAAGCCCGGGGCGCACACACCCCTCACCCCAATTTTCGCTTCTGGCCCTGCACCGACGTAAAGGGCCTGCACGTAACCCGCTTCCCCGTCCCGGGTCAGAACCCCGCCGGCCCCGGGGAAGCACAGCTCCGCTCGGCTCTCCGGGCTTTGCGGCCACCACGCCTGGCAGCGGGCAGGCACCCAGCGAAAGTGTACGGGGTGGATCAGCCAGCGCTTCGGGGCCCGATCAGACCCAGCCCCCTCCACACGGCGGGCACCCCCCTCCAAACGTTTCTCGTCTCCGTCCCGAAATGAAATCTGTCGCTCACCCTGTGCTTCCACCTGCTTAACACCCGCAGCTCTAAAACAGACGGGGGGCTGCCCCAATCGTAGCACAAAACCTGCAGAAAGGCCATTTATAGTCAAAGCCGCGTGCACAGCACCCTGTGAATGACCAGTCCGCCCGGCCAGGCCGGCATTTCTCGGGCCTCCACCTGCAGACCAATCTGTCACCTGGGGATCTTGTCACAAGGCCGATTCTGATGCGGTTTGTAGAGGGTTTGGCAGGGTGGGGTGGGGGGGCCCCTGCATTTCTCACAAACTCCCAGGGGATGCGTCACCCACGTTAGAAGAGGGGCTGGAAGACGACATGAAGCGCTCAGGCGTGTCGAATCACGGGGAATCGGTGGCTGTGAGTGCCGGTGGGTGACAGATGTGCTTAGTGGTGGCTTACAGCCACAGCTCGTGGGAACGCCGATGACGTCATTTTCTGAGGACTCTGAATGATGTAAAATCTCCCCTGTGCGTTAAACCAGGCTCGTCCGACCCGCGGCCCACGCGTCGCACGCGGCCCAGGACGGCTTTGCATGCGGCCCGACACCCATCCGCCAACTTCCTTAAAACACTCTGAGATTCTGTTTTTGCAACCTTTTCGGGGGGAGCTCATCAGCTATCGTTAGTGTTCGTCTATTTCCCGTGGGGCCCAAGACAATTCTCCTCTCAATAAGGTGGCCCAGGGAAGCCACAAGGTTGGACAGCCCTGCACTGAATACGGTAGTGACCTTCCACGTGCGCTGAAACCATTCAGGAGTGCTCTGTGTCACGTGAGTGGGGTTCCTGGCCCCCATCATTAAACATGAGCTTGTTGACCCATGTGACATCTGGGGCCCCTCAGTTCTACAGGACACTCAGCAATGGGTGTTCCCATATGCACGGCTTGGGACCTGGCAGCCCCCACCCACTGAGTGCTAGGAGCATCCCCAGTTATTGTGGCAGCCCCGTGGGGGCAGTCCCTCTTCCGTCGGCCCCTGGAATAAAAGATGTGCTCAGGTTCTGACACCTTTGAGGCGAGGCTCAGAAGGGGGAGTTACTTCAAGGTCCTGAGCGCGTCGTTTGAACTAGTGCCACTTCTCAGGCTCCCGGCGTGCAGGTGGCTGAGGGGACACAGGCTGGAAGGGAGCTGTGCCCCTCCTCAGTACCACCGGGCCACTGCTCGGCCCTGTACGTCTCTTGTAGGGACCCGAGGCCAGTGTTGCCAGGTCCCCTGATGTTTCAAGAGAGGGCAGAAAATCCAGACTTTTAGACAAAATCTCCCAATTTGGACATGTCTGAGATGAAAAAACCCAGCACAGAGCAAAGCAGGCACCTGTGCGTGTGGAGGAACCCTGGGGTCCCCAGTGTGACCTCTGGTCGAAAGTCAGGGCTGTGCCGTCAGCTCAGGGGCAACCCACTGCCCGAATGGGTGCCCCCCAGGGCCACCCCTTTTGCAGCTGGGGCCCCCAGCCCCCCTGCCATTTTCCTCACGCGGTGACTGCTTCTCCCTGACCACCTCCCTGGAGCACTCTTCTTGGGGTAACGTAGCCCCTTCCTCTGGGCGTCTCCTTTCTCCCCAGCTCGGCGCTGCTGTCCTGACCCCCTTGGATGGGCACGGGGTGTCTGTCCACAGCTGTCTGCCAGCGTTGGCCCTCCCGGCACCTGCCTCTACTGCTGTGGTTCTCAACCAGGGCTGGTTCTGTCACCTGGGGGACACTGGGCAATGTCTAGAGACCTTTTTGGTTGTCACAGGGTGGTTTCACCGAAGGGGTCGAGGTCCCCCATGCTGCTACTTAAACACCCTACAGTGCACAGGACAGCCCCACAGTGAGGTGTTAGCCAGCTCAAAATGTCAATAGTGTCATCGTCGAGAAGCTCTGTCTTAGAGGTATCTGGAAGGCTTTATGATCGAAGCAAGACCGCGTCGTTCACTGTCACTGTCACTGTCACTGTCACATCCGCCTGGGGGTGGGGGGCGCTGGGAGGAGCACGTGGGTCCAGGCGTGTGTGGGCTCTAACCACGTCTCCACTGGACTCCCACGCCCACACCCCGAGAACCCGGCATGGGGGCTGAGGTTTAGGCCCCGTGACCTCGGGAGGTGTCACAGATAAACAACGCTGTAAGGACGATTTTAATTAGGGAAATCCTATTGCAACTGGGGACAGGGTCCGGCGTGAACCTCACCGCACTGCGGTTTGCCCCGAGGTGCCCCGGCGTCTTTAAAGGGGGGCACGAGGGAGGCCCGTGTGAAACCTGTCGGGCCGGCACCTCCCTTCCCTCAGGCTGGGCCGCGCTTAGGGTTTGGCTGAGACACACCAAGTCCTCTGGGCGGCCTGGGGCTTTCTCAGGCAGGAGCCGTCCTACACCTGTGGCCTTGAACGTCAGGGATGATGGGAGCATCTGCCCGACATGAGCGGCCCGAGGGGCCTGGCCAGAGTTAGGTCAAGGGGCACATCTGTCACCTGGTCACGCGCCCGCCCTGAGGACGGTTCAGGCCTTAGAGTTCTGGGTCCCCGCCGCCTCCCTCTCCATAACAGTGTCCCTCGCACCCCAGTTGCACCTGGCCTACTCTCTACCTTGGGTGTATTTGCCGGGGGTGCGAGTACAACAGGAGTCCACGGCCCGGCAGGAGCGCGACACCCAGCCGGTTCCGGAAGCCCCTAAGGCAGAGGAGGCCCTGAGCCTTGGTTTTTTTCCTCCATGAATGAGTAGATACTTAGGATCGGGGGTGTGTGGGGTCAGCAGTCCCCAAACGTCACTGGTGTCCGGGGCCCTCTTCGGCACTCACAGATGTTATGCAGACCCCCCCGCCCCGGAGAGCTTTTGTTCGTGCAGGTTATACCTGCCAGTTATTTCTGTTTATTGCAATGTCAAGTAAGGCATTCTTAAAGCATTTATTCATGTACTTACAATTGGCTGACCAGACGTACCGTCCGAAACGGGACAGAGAACAAGGGTACTGACTGGTCAGCCTACCTTAAAGTAACAGTAACGTGTCTGTGTAAGGGGCTCTTAAGAGACATGTGGATATTTTTAACGACACAAACAAACATAGAGAATGGAGAGGCGCTGTTTTACATTGTTGCAACCCTTTGTCATCGCTGGCTGCATAGGTGACAGCGGGACTCACACTCACGTCCGCTTCGGTCTGCCGCGATTTCGCACGTCACGTGGCCTCGGAAAACTCCACGGTCCTCTCGTCTGGGAATGAGTGGACAAAAAGGAAAACAACCTCCCACTAATCGTGATGAAAATAGTTTGACCCTTGAAGGTCCCCTGAGTGGGTGTTAGGGACCCCCGGGGGCCCCCAGACCACACTTTGAGTACCACTGAGCACTGAGCACTACCAAGCATCACCCGTTAAATAGAATAAACTGTGCACCCCATTATTTCATCCCCGCCTCACCTTCGCAGCGCAGGGCCTCCTACCCCCTATTTTGTAAGTGAGGAAATGGGGGCCCTGAGACATCCCTGAGCTTCTCTCCCTCCGTCTCGGGGTTCAGGGGGCAGAGGCCGGCCTCTAGGTCAGCCCTGTCTGTGCAGTCCCCTCCCTCCTCACCCCAGACCGTGCTCCGTGTTCACACAGATAAATTCGCTAAATTGCACGGGGCTCAGGAGTGAGGATCCCACATGCACAGGCAGGCGCGTGCGCAGTGGCCCACGGGCTTCTGAGCGCTGCCGGCCCCGCCGTGTCTCGTGCACGCGCGCCAGCTGGGCAGGGGCCTCAGCGAGGCCTATTTGCATTGGCAGCCCGCGGAATTGCGCGTCCTAATTGGGCACAGCCATGTACGCTGCCCCCACCATCCGTCCACCCTGGCACTGAGGTCCTCTTGGAAGCAGATGCGGGCTTCTCCCCCAGTGTCCTTCGCAATGGCCTTGGTCACCTTGGTGATTGGCACGAAGCCTCAGACACTGAGGCTTGCACAGCAAACAGTGATTCCTGCGTGTCCACACGGCACCGGGGACGTTTTAAACTGGCCGTGATGAGCAAGCACTGGGACAGGTGATCTCACGTCTGAGCTGCACAACTGGCCAGGGTTTCCTGTCGGCTCCGTCCATTGCTCCTCCTGATAGCTGCTGAGGGCGCCTGAACCTTGGCGCTGCCCTCCGAGAAGTGGGGACAGAAATGTAGCATCTCCTTCGTGGGGTCCTCAGGCGGATTAAGTGGATTAGTACATGCAGGGGGCTTGGCGCAGAGCTTGGGGCACTGAAGCTCTGGTGCTTTCCGACAGGTTCACTGTGTGCTGTGCTCCTTAGGTGCCCTCGGTGCCTGCGAGGAGGTGCCAGCCTCAGACCTCAATGCTGGATGGGGAAACTGAGGCACAGGCAGATGCAAGGACACATGAGTCCGTGCACGAGGTGCCAAAGGTGACGATAAGACAGGGAGGCCTCAAGCTCTCAGGGGCGCCCATCGACTCCTCAGTCCCTGGCCCGTACAGGGCAGCACTTTGCTAGTCCATCTTATTGACGAATGGCTGATGCAGAGACTAGGAAGCCACACTCAGGGCCTGTCGCTTCACGGAGGACAAAACTGAACAGTCACTCAAACAAGGCAAGGACCCAGGTCCTCTCTCCCTCTCTCTGTCCAGGGTTCACACTACACAAAAGTAAGAGCAGAGGTTTACCCACGAGAGGATAGTCTAGAAAACACACCGCGACCCAGCTCCAGCCGCTCAGAGCAGGACCGAAGGGCCCGGATTCAGTGGACCGAGCACAGCTCCATCCTGACCCCGAGCATCAGAGAACCAGGCGGAGAACAGAAGCAGACCCAGGTGTCTGTCCCCCAGCAGCCCGGTCCCGGACCCCACCTCTCGGGGCCCTGTGGTGTTTATTGGATTTCCCCCTGCCTGAAACTGGCTCTAAACACGCCCAAGGTTGAATGGGGATGGAGGACATGGGCCCCTTTAACGATCTCTTCGGAATGAAAATGCATTCGAGCCGCCCCTGAGCAATTAGTCTTGAAGCTCTCGCGCAAACATTGGAATGTGCAATCACTGTAATAAGTGCATAAAGGAAAGTCAGGCGGAGGGTGGCATGTGCATGAGCAGCCCAAGGCGAGCGTGGCGGAGCTTAAGGGTAAAGGTGGCACAATGACAAAGAAATACGGACCCATCTGTCCTGCAGGCCCAGACCAGCGGGGCGGCCCGGTGCAGGCTCAAGGTTAACGAGCAGCCAATTGCATCCGGGTTGGCTGCTCATGGTTACTCCCCGTGCGTTTGCGTCCTTGTCATCGTTAGGACTGACGCTGCCTGCTTGGTCCTTTTGGGGAGAGGATTGAAGACACAGGGACCACAGTGTGAGGGTCCGTGGGTGCTGAGGGTGTGAGGGTGACCCCCTATGTGTCTCCCGGGAAACCTCCCGGGGGTGGGGGTTCGTGGGGAAGGGAAGCTGGGTTGGGGTCTCCAGCCAGGAGAGAAGAGCTGCCACCTGTTTGTGTCTTGGCAATTAGGTGAAGAGTTAGGGGGTGAAGTGAGGTGACCCCTCACGTCCCTCAAGAGACGGGCAGATAGCAAAAAGGCTGTCTGTCCACACAGTGGGGTGTCATTGTGCCACATGAAATAAGCCAGTCACAGAGGGACACATACTGCGTGTCCCCACGTAGAGGAGGAATCTAAAATCATCACAGCCGTAGGAGCAGAGAGTAGAGTGGCGGTGTCCAGGGGCCGGGGGACAAATAGGGAGGACAGAGGGGAGGAAGCCGGAGAGCAGGCTGGCTCCTGTGTTAACGAGGATGGGCGAGGCCATGCTGCAGTAACAAGGTCACCCAGTCTCAGCGACGGAAGGTGACAGACGTGTCTCCCTGCCCACGCAGGGTTGCTGGGGGTGTATGCTCCACACTGGCCTCATGCAGGGGTGCAGGACCCCCATCTTCGGGAGTGTGGCTGGGCGTCCCGGAGACAGGGGTGGAGGAGGGGGAAAGGCATGGGGCAGACCGTGTCCCTGGCTCCACTCACTTGTCTGGGCCACAGCGAGTGGCTGGGCTATGCCTGATTGGCAGGGACCGGAGGTAGAGTCCCATCATGTGCCTACAACGGCGGTCCCCAACCTTTTTGGCACCAGCGACCGGTTTCATGGAAGTCAGGACGGGATGGGGTGGCGCGGGGGGCGGGAATGTGCATGCACAGTTCACACGGGGGCTCAGGCTCCCCCCAGAGCCTCATGCAGCCCCTGATCTGACGGAGGGGGGCTCGGGCCGTGCTGTGAGCGATGGGGAGCGGCTGTAAATAAGGGTGAAGCTTCGCCCCACTAACCCACCACTCACCCCCTGCTGTGCTTCAGGAGTTCCTAACAGGCCGGGGACCGTGGCTTACGGGTTGGGGACCCCTGGCCTAGAAGGAAGAGAACTGGAGTATTTGTCCAGCACTCTACCGAATACCGTCCACCCCACCTCCCCAATCCAGCGTCATCCCCCCTCGGCTCATCCGAGCCAACAGGGAGCGACCCCTCTCCTTCCCCCGCAGAGAAGGGGGAGCTCAGTGCTCCTTGGTCTACCCTCCGCCAAACAGAAGAGGCTCAAACGGCAGGTCTGAGAGTCAGACAGGCACAAACTCACTGCTCCCCACCCCAATGACTGAACACCCCACCTTTGCCCCGTAAGACAGGAGACACGTAGTCTGGCCTTGGAAGTTGTCTGAAGGTCACGTGAGATGTCCCGCAGAAGGTCTCCCCGCGGTGCCTGGCACCGGACACGTGCTCCAGATGTTACCACGGCACCTTGGCCCCGTCCCTGTTCAGTGGCGAGGAGAGTACCCCATCCTTGGGGGGTGACTGTCAGTACCCGTCGGCAATGCCTGTCCGTCACTTAGTGCGTGGTGCCTGGCTCATTCAGGAGAAAGGGGGAAGAGGCATGTCAGTGGGGTTCAAGGACAGATGCACGCGCCTCCCTGAGGGGGAGTTCTTGCAGGTCTGTAGGAGGCTGGAGCCAGGTGTCCGAACCGAAGGGCCCTGTCACCAGCCAGTGTGCACTCTCCGCCCTTGTGTGCGACCCTGGGGGGACCCAGCTCTCCCTTCTCTGCGTCTCCTCTTTTCCGGGTTCCCACCCTGCTGCCTCCCAGCCCCTGCTGCCCCAAGCTTCTGGTCCTCAGGGCCCCTGTCCCTCCCTGTGACTCCCTGCCACCCACTGGGCCCCCAGCCAGCCTTAAGGTGGCCATTTGCAGGTGACAGGGCTGTTCCAGCTCCATGGGCCCGGGCAGGAATAGATGGGAAGAGAGCCAGGTCCTGGGGTTCAAAGCCAGGCACGGGGCTTGCAGGGACAGGGTGACAGGGCTCTTGGGGTTCTCTGCAGCTCCCTGGGAGTGGGCCGTGGAGCAGCTGGATGGGGCGTAGGGTCTGGGGTTTGTCTGACTTGAACCCCAGCTTCGCCACCAGCAAGCCGGGTTACCTTGGGCAAGTCACTTGTGACCTGGTGCTCACGCCTGTAACATGAGAGCTGACGGAGGAGCCACGAGGGACCGTCCCGTCAGCTCACTCTTACGGCCTCCCCAAGTAGGGGAAATAGGGGCTCGATGCCGGGGGTCGGGGGGCCAGGGCAAGGCGGGGAGCCGCATCGGGCTCCAGCTCCAGGGCACAGCGGAGCCAGACGGGGGCATCGGGGACACAGCCAGCTAAACCGAGCTCAGGGGAGGGGTGACTTGTAAACTCAATCTGCTGAGCTGGGGTCCCACGCTGTTTCTTGAGGGGCCAAATAGACACACCTAAGGCTTTGCAGGCCCGGCAGCCGCTGTCACAGCCGCTGGCCTCTGCCACCGTGGCATGAACGCAGCCACAGCTCACAAAGGAACAGGCGTGGCCTTGTTTCAATAAAACTTTATTGGCACAGACAAGCGGCGGGCGGCATGTGGCCCAGGTGGGGAGCTTGCTGAGTGTCAGCCTGTTCTGTCCCCGCCATTCTGTCCCCGGGAGCCCTTCACAGGCACCGTTAGGGCTTCCCTCAGCGTTTCTGCACACGGCCCCTGGGTTCCTCCAGCCATGGTCGGCGGGGGGGAAATTTCCGGAAGGGTTCGTGTTCTCGGTGGCTTTGGAGACCATCTCCTCGAGGGCTAGCTTTGGGACAGTGGACACTCATCCAGGTTAAGGCCCCGGTAACGGGCTGTCCGCAGCGGCATCGTGTTAGGAACGAGGCCCCAGGGAGCTGGCTTGAGAGGGAGCTGTGGGTCATACCGGGCACGGGGCGCGCCGGCTCCGCGTCGGACACCTCGTGTTTCCAGGTGGGGAAACTGAGGCCCAGAGGGACAAGGCGTAGCCGAAGTTAAGCTGGTAGTAAAGGGAGGGCCCGAAGCCAGGGCTCGCGCTCCGGGGCCTCTGCGCCCCACCCGCTCCCCCGGGGTCCCCCGCCTTGGCCTGACCGCTCGGTGACACTCCCCTCCCATGTGTCTTTCTGTCCCGCTTCCTCCAGGACGGCTACCTCTCGCACCGGCCGAAGGAGAAACTGCGAACCGACAGCAACAACGAGAACTCGGTCCCCAAAGACTTCGAGAACGTCGACAACAGCAACTTCGCGCCCAGGACCCAGAAGCAGAAGCCGCGTCGCGAGCTGGCGCGCAAGCCGCCGGGCAGACAGCGGCCGGCGGAGCAGGACCGGGGGAAGGGACCGCCCGCGGGCCCCGGCACAGCCACCCCCCGGGGGCTGCCTCCCGGCCACAGGGCCCCCGTCAACAGCAGCCGCGGGAAGGAAGCCCCCCGACAGCCGCACACCAGGAAAAGCGGGGGCAGCTCGCCCGAGGTCAAGTACGAGCAGCCCCCCAAGTGTGATGTCTCGGGCAAGGAGGCCCTGTCCGCCCTGTCCCGCGCCAAGTCCAAGCACTGCCACCAGGAGATCGGGGACACCTACTGCCGCCACAAGCTCGGGCTGCTGATGCCCGAGAGGGTGACACGCTTCTGCCCGCTGGAAGGTAAGCCCCGGTCCCCCGGGCCCGGAGGGGCGTCCCCTCCCCGCCCGCCCTCCCCCTGCTGTGCGCCTTCTCCCCCCGATTTCCAAACCCCGAGTCAGGACGCGAGACCCCGTGGGGTTGGCACTCCCCGGGTTCCGAGTCTCGTGTGAAAACGAGGACGGACAGACTCGAGGTGCCTTTAGGGGGAGCCGGGGCCAATGGCCTGTGTGGCAAAGCATGAAACAGTGAAATCCGGGCGCACCCGCCCGTCGCAGGAGGCCAGGCGACGGTCAGTGTGGCTCGTTTCCTGTCTCAGCAGAATACCAGGATTGGAGCTGGCGTGGGTGTCACTGTCACCGAATGGGACTCGGAAGGTTTCTAGGTGGTCGCGTTGACTTTGGAGGCTCTGAGAACCAGCTTCCTCCATCTAAAATGAATTCCTCCCTGCTCTCCTCCCTTCAGTTCCTTCCTTATACTCTTCCTGTTTTCTCCCACCCTCACTTCCTCATTTCCTTGCTCCCTCCCTTCCCCCTCCTTCCCTCTCTGCTCTGGGCTGGACACTTCTCTACATGCTGGTGACCAGGATCTCTAGCTGTGACAAGAGTGAGAGATGAGAGCTGTCACACGGGGGCTGCGCCCTCCTCAGTATTGAGGCGGAAGGTCAGAGAATCAAGAAAGCCCCCTGCACGGTTCATCCGGGCGGCCGGGTGGGGAGCTGGGGGCCGGGGGGCCTCTCAGGCCCCCCGACAGTGGTAGATGGAGAAGCCAGGCAGGGACACCTTTGCCACGCGGGCCCCCCGTTCTCTGAGCGTGCCTGCATCTCTCCTGACGCACAACGGGGGTGCGTGGTGCCCCCACGCAGGACGAGAAAGGCTGTGGGAGAAATCTTGGTTTCGTTTGTTCACGGGACAGAAAAAGCCCACGGAGGGGGGGAGATTTATCCAAGGTCACCCCACTGACGAGAGGCTGCATGTGAGCTGAAATGCAGGCCTCGTGTCGGACAGGAGCCTGTCCGTGGACCGCCAGGCCCAGAATGGGGGACTTGGCGTGAGCGGCCACCTGTGCTGAGAGCATAGAGAGGCCTCGACGGATATCGGGGAGCCCTCCGGACACGCCCCGGCCGGGCAACATCACCTTTTTACTCAAGTTCACGTGCGTCTTTGTAAGGATGTGGAGGGAGACGTTTCCCCAGCCTTTCGTGCCCCAGCGCGGGGCCAGCCCGTCCGAGGAAGTGCCCCTGGGCGCTCGCTCTGCACCAAGGGTCCACGCGCGTTTTCTATGAGGAGCCCGAGAGTGAATATTCAGGGCCCCGTGGGCCACGCGGCGGCTGCCACAAGCCCTCCGCTCGGCCCTCGGAGCACGAGCGAGCGCAGCCCGCGACGACACGTACACAAGCACCCGTGGGGCAGCGGCTGGAGGCTGCTGGACACTGGTCCTGGGCACAGCCGTGTCTGCACTGTCCAGACCACTCGCTGAGGTGCCGTGCCACCAACGTAAGCAAGCGCACGGTGGCAGGTTCGCCAACTTAAGTGTCAGATGTTGGGGATGACGACAGCTCTGAGGGCCATTCCAGAAAGAGTCCCCACATTGCTCTGAAGGGCGGACTCGGCGCTGGCGTCGGTGCACAGCTTCCCCAGGGGAGGACTTTGAAGGTGACCGTGGTGACATTCAGCCATGAGGGGTGGAGCACTTTTTCTAGGACGAGTTCGTGAACTTCATTGTCCGACAGGTTGTCTCTCTGTCCCTGCAAAGAGGAGGGAGGGCCGACGTCACCAGTGGACGCCAGGGGCTCCCGCACTTGTGGTCACGCCGAAACATCTCCTGTGTGGTGGTGTGGTGTGACGTCGCCCGGGCTTTCCCTGTGGGCTTTGCTGCATCGGCCGGGGCGGCACCGCCTGCTGGGACCTCGGAGCTGGTTAGTAAGCCTGGCATTTAAGAGCCATTGCACACCCAGCCCCCGCAACGCCCTAATTTGCTGCACCACAGCCTCCCCTTTTGCAATAAATTCACTGTGAATAGGCTAATTACACAATAACCCTAATTGTGTGGTTATCAATGAACAACCTCCCGTGGAACCAGACGGCTCACAATTAATAGCATTTGAGCCGTAAACCGTTCTTGTGCAGGAAGCTAAGATGTCATTACACCCCACCCGGAGATCGGTCCCCCCGGAGACCACGACACCCGGGTTTCCCTCTGCTGCGGAGGGATTTGTGCTGCGGCCCAGGGGTCCGCCCCGTCCTGCTGAATGAGGAACCGGAAGTGTGTCCCCGCGCACACACACACACACACACACACACACACACACACGTGGGCGCGCACTCTTGGTCCAGCCCGCCCAGCTCAGCGTGACCCGGGCTTCAGCCAAGATGGTGCCGGAAGATGAATCCAATGAAGGAAGCAATTGCCCTTGGCTTCAAGTCTGAAAGCTTCGGGGGTGAGGAAGCCGATTTAAATGTCGGCCCTGTAAAGCGCTCCCGCTCACCCCCGGGGTGGGGCTGGGGGCGGGGGCAGGGAAGGAAGCCTCTAGAACCAACCCCAGGAGACGGCTTGCTTCCCGTGGAGACATCGGTTACCCTGGAAGCAGGGGGTGTGTTTTCACAAGCAAACGGGGGCTCCTGCAGACCAGCCTCTAACAACCACTGGAGGCGAGATGCAGGGAGGTTGGGCTAATGTCTACCCCCACCCAGGCAGCTCTGCCCCGTGCCCCCCACCCGCCAGCCCACCCCCGACAATTGCCTGGGCCTCCTGGGCCTTTCCCGAGCGCCCCCAACCCCCCCCCCCCCGGTCATGAGCCTGGTCAGAGGGAAAGGCCAGGCGGGGGCATGGGCCGGAGATAGAGGTGTCTCCACCCAGAGAGCTCCAAGGCACCGGACTTCGGACCCTGGGCCCACCTTTCCTCGCCGTGGGACCCTAACCTCCCAGGGCCTCAGCCTCCTCGTCTGTAGGATGGACACAAGTCCTCGTACCCCGTGAGGACCGGACCGCGGCGGTCACGGGACCGTGCGCGTGCAGTGCGTGGTGCTGGGGGGCGCGGACCAAAGCGGGTGTGCTTGGGCGTTGGCAGCTGTGCGCAGGGCGTGGGCCGTGGCCGGCGTGGCCGTGCTCCCAGAAACTTCCTTTGTGGCCACGGAATTCTCAATCTCCCATCGTCTTCGTGCGT
Source organism: Lyroderma lyra (assembly GCA_004026885.1). Taxonomy (NCBI): domain Eukaryota; kingdom Metazoa; phylum Chordata; class Mammalia; order Chiroptera; family Megadermatidae; genus Lyroderma; species Lyroderma lyra. The sequence goes on along the minus strand of PVJL010015376.1, from coordinate 4,678 downwards.
CACGAAACGTTATGCTTTTGCTACCCCAGCCATTAAAAAAATGTAAGAAAACACAGACAACGTGCCCAGCTCGCAGGCCGCACCCCAATGGGCAGCGGGGGGCTGTCGTTTGTCCACCCTGGTGCCAGGAGGCGGGGACATGGCAGTGACCAAAAAGCAGGGAGGCCTCGTCCCTGCAGGGCCTCCACCCTGCACAGCTCAGGGTAGGAGACGGATGGGGACACGGGGGGCACGTAGCCCCATGACGGCTCCACACCAGAGGTGACACGTGAACCGGCAACCCTACAGCCCGCTGTCCCCTGGAGACACGCACGGCGGGGGGAGAGGGCAGGAGAGGGCGGAGCACTTCAGGTCGGTGACCTCTCTGAGGGGTGAGGGAGGCCGCTGTCATGGGAGAGGGGGAAGCAGCCCTAGCAAACGGCCCGGCACGTTCTGGAAGCCGGGGCCGCCGAGGCCGCTCCATCGAGGTGGGAGGGGACGTCTCCCGTGAGCCGACGTTCGTTTGTTTTTCACTTGAAGCTGCTTTTAACAGGATGTTTTCGGCGTTATTTGACCTACGTCGTGGTAAGAACACGGAGCGTGCGATGGACTCTCTGAGCTGGTTTTTAAGCGTCCAGCCCCGTGTCGGCATGCCCAGGCACGTCGTACCGCAGCTCTCTGGAAGGGGCCCGCCTCGCCCAGCGGAGTGCACCCCCCTCCCCTCCCGTCCCCCCAGCCCCTGACCACCCCCACCCTGCTCTCTGCTCCTCTGACTCTTCGCGACGCCTCGTGTCCGTGGGACCGGGCAGCACATGTCCTTCTGCGTCTGGTTTCTTTTTCACTCGGCACCGTGCCCCCCGGGGTTCACCCCTGGTGTTGCAAAAGACAGGGTTCCCTTCTCTCTTCAGGCTGAGTGGCAGTATTCCACCGGGGGTACCCGTGGACGTGTCCACCACGTTTTTAAGCCCTCCATCCGTCGGTGGGCACTTAGGTTGTTTGCACGTGCTGGTGGTCACCAGGAACGCTGCCGTGACCAGGCGAGGGGCTGATTTCCCTTTGAGATCCTGATTTCAGCTCCTTTGGGCATGTGCCCGGTGACACGTCCCCTCGCATCCGTTAGGAAGGCCGACATCAGAACGGACACGCAAACACAGCAGCCGCGTGTGGGCGACGGTGTGCAGCCAGCGGCACCCGTGTGCGCTGTCGGAGGAGCCGCAAAACGGTGCAGCTACAATGGAAGACGGTACGGAGGGGCCTCGAAAAGTCAAACACGGAGCCCCCCTGCGCCGTGGCCGTCCCACCCCCGATCTGAGGTGGCTCGAAGGCTCCTGCCGTGACCACTTCCCGGCAGCAGGAGAAAGCTGTCGGCATCGGCCAGCAAGGGAGACGCGCTGACCATCGGTGGGCGTTCTGGGCTCAGGGCTGTCTTCGGGGCCCAAAGACCACTCAGGCCTGATACCAGGCAGCAGCCCCCGCTCCCCGCCTCCCATCGGGCCTGAGCTCCCAGCTGCCCGCCCTGCCAGTCACTTCCACACTGGTCAGTAGGGTGTGTCCGTCCCCCGAGCTGTGCCTGACCGAGAGGTTTGTAGGCTCAGAAGCTGCAGCCCCACCCCCCAAGGGAGTGACACCGACGCCCTGGCGGGCTGTCACCCGGGCACACCCTTTCCGACACCCCAGGCACGAACAAGCGCCTCCCGTGCTGAGTGAGACGAGGGCCGCGGCTCAGCGTTGCGCGTCCGGGCACCGGGGCGTTTATCGCGGCGCATTTGCAGGCCATGGCAGCCGGCCTAATCGGCTTCTCTTCCGTTGGAGGCTGTAAGGCCGCTTTGGGCAAGGGGTCACTCCCCTCAGTCTCTGGGGGATAGGGGAGCCCCTGCTGACCCTCCCCTAAGCACCCGCCTTCCGCCCTCCCACAGCACCCGGGGACACTGGCAGGCCAGGCTTCGTGGCCGGGAATGTCACAGGCAATTCGGGCTTATTAGTCCGTCAAGTGCCACAGCCGGCAGGTTCCTTTTGTAAGTAAGTCCGAGCAGAATCCCGGTTCTCCTGGCACCTGGCAGCACGTTAGAGCCCAAGGAGTGGCTGCTGCGCGGCCTGCTGTCACGCGCTCTTGCTTTCCTGGACCTCGGCGAGACGTCCGGAGAGCCCCGGGACGCCCATGGACGCTCAGGCCGAACGGGAGCTGCTGCGTTGTGCCCCTCGGCGTACTTACGTGAGGAGGTGCCCAAAAATCGTACGTGCGGTTTCAGAAAGGAAAACACTTTGCAATTGTGATACTCAACATAGACCGATAACAGAAGATGCACACAAGTCACGTGTGACGTCTGCTGTGACAGCAGGTGCTCAGAGTGGTGGCCATCGGCGTGCAGACACTTCTGATGACGGCGAACTGCTGCTTGAGCAACGCTGACCAAAGTGTCCACGTGTGTCACTGCACATGCCATTTCAGTGACTTCCCCAAGTACCACCCGTGTCACCGGTTTTATATGGTGCACCGTGTCCTCTAAGGTCCCCACAGGTAGAAGTCTAGGGGTGTTAAGTCAGGAGATCGTGGGGGAAACTCAAAACACCGTTCTCGAATTTCAAATACCACTGCGAAGTGGTCTCGCGCTCCTCGAACGACCACCGAGCTTCCGCCATGTTCTTGGGCTGCCCTGCCTGTCACCTGGTGACGCCAGCATTCACTTGATGAAGGCCGTCCTTTGAGTGAACGTCACACTACACGTGGCCGCCGTCATTCAGTTCAGCTTCGAAAAGTAACGCGCAGGTAGCGCCCCTTAGAAGGCGTGCACGGTCCTGGCACCCGGCAAACTGAATCGCTTCATTCCCGAATGCGTGTGGAGCAGCTGCCCCCACGCCCAGCATGTGCTCACGAGGGAGAGAAGATGCGGCCTTTGGGTTTGGGTTTGGGTTGGGTTGGTTTTGGTGAGCATGGGGGAACGCTTTTATTGTGGCTTTCGTTGGGGGGCAGTCCGTGAGGCCAGGTGACCAGGCTTAGGATTGTCACGTTGGAGTCACTTCCGTGGGCTCTGGGGTGTAGGGGCTGTCCCGAGCTGACTGCAAAAACCCAGGATTGGAATTCGGTTAGAGATGGCGTTAACTCTGTCGCTTACTTTAGATGGTGTTGACATCCTAACAAGGTCAGATGCAGCCTTAACGGTCCTGGGGGACAGAGGGGACAGCCACAAACAGAAATGAAGGGGATTGATTCCCAGCCAGGGAACTATCCACGTACAAACAAACAAACAAACAAACAAATAAATAAATCTAGAAATGAAGGGGAGAGCAACGAGGTCAGATGACCTCCAGGGAGCCGTGGACACAAAGAGCTTGGAGATGGAAGACCATGCCACGCCTGGGAGCTGCCCCCACGTGGAACGGTTCTCAGTCTTATGACATAATGACACCATTCATTCATTCACTCATGCATTCATTCAACTAGAATTTATCGAGAGCCTGCCCGGTGCCAGACACTGTTTCAGGTACCAGGGAAGCAGCAATGAGCAAAGCAGACTGAGGGACGATCTGGCGTTTAGGGTCTGGACAGGGAAGACAGGTAACTGCCACATAAAGTAAAAACCGTGCTACGAGGGCGGCAGTTAGAGGAAGTGCTGCAGCCCTCACTGCTGAGTGTCACCACGGTCACCTCCGAAGGCCCCCCCTTGGGAAGCTGTGCACCGACGCCAGCGCCTCGTCCACCCTTCAAAGCCACTTTGGAAGTCTTTTTTTTGGAATGGCCCTCCGAGCTGTCGCCATCGCCAAAATGTGACAATTAAGTCTGCGAACTGTGCACTCCCGTTGACAGCCTGCCAAGGTTGTGAGCCCCTACCGCGTCGTTTGTACAGACCTGAGTGTGTGTGGGGGGGTGCGGGTGGAGAGCCACTGCAGGGATTTGGGGGGAGGGGCGTCTGCTATGACACGTTCTACAGGAACCCCAGCTGCTGTGTCGGCAGTGGACTGAGTATCGGGGGTGAGGGCACCGGCAGGGCGCTGTCAGGAGTCCCCTGGGACACTGCGGTGGCCCGGGCGGATGTTGGCCACAGAGCCAGCTTGCTCCCAGGTGGCTCTGCCTGTGCCCCACACGCACCCCACAGTGTCGTGCGTCGTGGAATACCCAGGGCGTGGATGTCACGGGCTCCGTCTTTACTGGGCTTCGCAGCCTGCAGCAGTCTTGACTGCCGGAGCCTGTGCCGTCTAACTCGCTCCCGGGGCAGAATCTGTGTGTCCCAAAGAGATCCGTGCGGTCAGGTCATTCGCCGGGGCCCAGAGGGGGCCATCCAGGGGGCCTTGCCTGCAGAGCCGTCCCATCCCGAGTGAAAAGGGGCCAGCCCTGGCGGCCCCCCGTCCCCGGCCGCCCTCGCGCTGCCGTGGGACTTGCGTTGCCGTAAAAACGACAAAGCCATCATTTTTCATTGTATCCTTCGGTCACCCCTGAGACATTGGATTTAGGTCACAATTTATTACCCCGTGGAGTTGAATCCAATTTTTAACACCGTGTCAGCCATTCTGGTATGAGGCCCTGTAGTGGCTGTGAAATTTGTACAATGATCAAGTCGTGTAGAGCTATGTAGGAAGTGCATCTGGCACATTGGTGTGTGGGGGACCCTGTGGTAGAAACTGAATAGGAGGTACACACGGAAAATGGTGATTGATTAGGAGGCCCTGGAAGCGGGGCTCGCTTCCATACACCCTTAATGGC
>PVJL010015375.1:0-16205 GCA_004026885.1 Lyroderma lyra | reverse complement strand
TGGTGTCCCTGGGTTTCAGAGCCGCTCTGGTTAGCAGGTGGGCTCTGGACGAAGTCTTGGCTCAGCCCCAGGTCTCCCGTGCTTGCGGCCACCAACCTTACACACGACATAGTCTCAGAACCACAGGCTCCCAAATGCACATGGGCCTGTGGGCTCCTTCCTGGTCTGTGATTCACAAGCGACAGCAGCAAACAGTTTCTGAGCGCTCACGAGTGTCAGACGTTGCTTGCTGGTTATAGAGATGAATCAGACATGAACATTGTCCCCAAGGTGCGCATGTTCTGCTTGGGGACACAGGCGGGAAGTGGAGAGTTCCAGTGCAGGGTGATAAAGGGAGAAGTGGGAGGGGAGCACTGCAGGAGCCTTCAGTGGGGACCCTGGACCCAGCAGGGGAGCAGGGTGCAGTCTAGAGAAGATGGCCCATAGGTAAGGCGGATCGCCCACGCCACCCCTGGGTCCGAAGCCCTGATTCTGACTTCTGCCCGGGAGATGCACCCTGTTTCTGCTGCAGACGGTGGGCTCTGCTCTAAGTCACAGCCCAGCAGACTGAGGACACAGCTGCCCTTCAGCATTGCACTTCCTGATGACTCCTGGTGCCATGCCAGGCCCCCACACCACAACCCCAGCCACAGCCACCAGCCGGCCACACCAGGGTCCCCCACACTCGGTCACCGATTTGGGGGATAGGCCCAGAGGGTGCTTGTGGTTCTGGTTTTCCCATTCCCTTTCCTGGCTGAGATCCTTGCTGTCCTCCTGACTGAGCTCACTGAGAGGAAGGTAGGTCTTTTGTGGATGGGACGCCCACCTCCATTGTCACTACACCCAAAGAATGCTATTTGTCCCATTGTGCTGATTTCGGTAACGTATCCTAACTTTATTTTGATCTCCTCGGTTTAGTGCTGGTGATATCATATTGGTATTGCTGGGCTCTTGACCACCGATGGGCAGTTTGGGGTACCCTGTACACCTTTCAAAGTGTCACACACAAGATGCAAAAGACAGATTCTCAGGGAGCAAAGAGGAGAGGGGTTCGGTGGCAGAGGACCAGTCGTCTTCCCTTTGGGGGGAGTTGTCCTGGCACTCAGCCTGTCTGCTGGGTGAGCGTGGTGGTCCAGCCATCCTGACCACGGGGTCCAGGCATGCTGTGACAACAGAGGACTGGGTTTTGATGCAATTTCAGGAGGTTCAGAGTACACGGTGAAAATACCTGATTTTCAAAAACCCAATCTTTTCCCGTTGTGAGAACCCACTGAAGATCCACATCATTCATGAGACCTGCCTAACGCTCAGTTCTTCCTTTCATTTCCTCACAGACGGGCTCTTGATCTGCCCAAACCACCTGGAAACTTAATCGTGGCCTGCCTTGCAGTCTGTTTCCATTATAAACTTGGTTTAGGCAAATAGATGGTCACGGCCTTGAGGCCAAGCGCTGCCACCCTTTCCTGGAGTTTTGACAGACCCCCACTTTGAATGGGCGGGAATGACGATGGTCATCTGTTACTTCACCTCACTCTTTCCTTTGAAGTGACGTATTAACAGTTTGCTTCACCTTTAGGTAGACAGTTTCTGAAGCTTATGTAAGACAACTGGACTGTCCGAAGGGCATGTGTGCCTTCTGCTCGTGTTCTGATGTGCAAATGAGCGTTTAGAATTTCCTAGAAGGCACATTAGGAGGAGACACGAGACTCTGATCTAACCCCAGAGGAATGTGCACAGAGAATCAGAATGAGGGCAGGACAGAGTGGCAGGAACGAGGACGGACTGTTGTCACCATCAGGGCAGGAGCAGGACACGCTGGGGGGTGGGACGTTTGGTAGCTTCTGCTGTGAGGGCAGTGGGTGCTAGGCTGGACATATCCTAGGTAGGAAATGCTGTCATCTAGCTGCAAGGAGGTGGGCGTGTGAGAGATGTAGATACCTACCTCTACCTGCCCATGGTTTTCCATCTCCACCTCCTCATTCTAAGGCTCCTGCCTGGGTCTCCTTGCTCTATCTACCATCGGACCTATTTTTTCTAGCGACGTTGACAGCAGCTGGTGACAACCACTGGGAGTTAGAGCAGAACTCATTCGTTAAAGGGCACAGTCCACGACAAGACTGCTCTCATTGTTGACTGACTAGCCACAAGTCTGGGAGGTTCCCAGGGTGCCCCAGGTCTGACAAATCACAGAATGATTCACAGAACTCAGGAAACTGCCCTGCCTATGACCACAGCTTTGTTATAAATGATACAAATCAGAAAGAGCCAAATGAAGAGGTGCATGGGGTACTGGAGGGTCCTAGAGAACGCAGAGCTTGTGTCCTCGCCCCACAGAATCCCCCTGGGGAACCAGTGTGCTCGCCAGCCAGGGAGCCCCACCAAGATCCAGTGTCCAGAGTTCCTAGGGGGGTTTGAACCGTCAGCCAAGTGACTGAACTCCATAGCAGGCGGGACCTCTGCTGGAGGGGGGCTGATAGCAGTGGCTCCAGGTCCCGGCCCTTTAATCAATCACAGGATGGGTCTTTGCAGGATGCCCAGCCCATCCTGAAAGTATCTAGGGGCCCACGTGAGTCACCTCATTAGCATAAATCGGGTGTGACCCAGGGGCTCATGAATAACCAGACACTCCCTATTACTTGGGGAATTGCAAGGATTTAAAGGCTCTCCACCTTCCGTTTTATTTTCTAGATCCTAACTCACAGTTCACTGGGAGCTCGAGGAGGTCACGACATTCTCTAAAGGCGGAAACCGCCAGAGCTGCTCCCGTCCTGATTGTCCTGATCACTCAGCTCCGGGCAGGCGACGCTGTCCTCGGCAGGGAGCCCACCGCCACGTGCAGCTTTACTGGAACCAGGCCTCCCGGGTCGGTGCTGCTCGAGGCCTTCGCTGGGACCAGGCTCACGGAGCAGCCTCGTCCAACACGGCCAGCCCCTGCGACAGAGAGAAGAGCATGGCCAAGCAGGCATGACTTCTGCTCATCACTTCTGTCACAGGACATTGGCCCAAGAAAGGCTTTTGTCCAGGGATAACTGACCAGAGGTAGAGACAGGATTAAAGGAGGGGGTGCCAGAGGCAGAGGGGAGCAGCCACGTGAGCAGGTCAGGACGCCTAGCAGTTCCTGAGAGTCTGGCTTGGTTCATGTCAGGTCAGGAGGAGCCCAAAGAATTTTCTCTGCATCCGTAGGATGGTGTTGGAGGCAGCTTCCCACTTCCTGGGCACCCGGCCAGTGGGGGAATCTGGGGAAAAGATGAGGTCTCTGCATCTCATCAGCCATCAGCCCATCAATAAGCAGGCAGCCTCCTGCCCTGAGCGGCGACATTAACTGGCAGCCGGGGACCGAGCCGCAGGCCCTGCTGGGCGGCTGCTGTCAGCGCCGTGGTGTTCCTGCCGGGCCGTCCGCGGTGGGAGCGGTGCGTGTGCCATCCTGGGTCTGACCTCCCTTTGGGCAGCACGCAGCGGGTGGCAGACAGGTTTCAGGACCTTCGAGTATTTGAGCTGTCCCTGTGGTCAGTGGTGGCCCGGGCTGTGGGCGCCCGCTGCGGTCCGGCCCGCTCCCACTGGAAATTCGTCACATTTTGTTCTTAAATAGTTCGGAGGACTCTGTGACAGCCCAGAAGCCAGGGTGGCGGTGGGGTGGGGAGCCGGGTGCTCCTACCGTTTTTGCCGTGAACCCGGGCGAGTCGAGAACGTTCTAAGGCTTTGTCTACTCTTCAAAGGCAGTGATGGGGTCAGCTAACAGGGATCCAGGGGCTTCTGGAGCGCTCCTTACAGGAGCTGCCGAGGCCACACCGCCTTCTGGAGAGATCCACAGACGCTCTTTTCCTTTCTGCCACCGCAGTGAATAGGGACCGAACGGTTTGTGTAGAAGCCTCTTCAGCCTTCCCTGCCCTTCACCGATCATAGCGGGTTCCACCTTTGCCAGCTCCATTCCTGGGCCTTTCTGATCTAGGATCAGGGCCGGAGGAGAGGAGGCCAGGAGAGTCAAGGAGGCCAGTGCTGGGGAGACGGCTGGAGCATGGGTGTAAGGCTGAGACCTCCTTACAGGAGAGAGAGGGGAGTCAGGTGGAATACAAGGGCTATGGGGAGACCAGCGTCTGCAGGGGTACGTCTCATGTGGGGAGACGGCACCCACAGGGAGACAGCACCCATGGGGAGACAGGTGTCTATGGGGAGATAGGTGTCCATGGGGCTGTGGGGAGCAGAGAGAGAGAAGTTTTGGAGGGCCTGTGGAAGAGATGGGCAAAGAGGATTTAAGGGAACTTCTGCTGTGCATTAAACTCCACCTTATGTGTGCTCTTGAAAATCTAAATAGTAATTGAATTTATTTTCATTAAAATTTTTAGTCAAATGACTTTCTTTGAGCATGTGGAGTCTGGGGGCTCCCCAGCATCTGAGCTGCTTGGTAGGCTGGGTCACTGTGGGAGCTCATAGTTGGGAGGGCAGAGGTCTGCACCTGGGGGGTCCCAGCTTCACCCCAGAGGATGCTGGGCAGGGCTGGCTACCCCCTGGGGCCCCAGTTCACCCCTGTCTGTAACCCTGAAATGGCCCTGCCCACCCCTCCTGGGTCTAGCCTCGTCGTGGGACTGAAGGCCCCTCAGGGACAGTATGTACACGACTCCAGACACTCACTGCAGGCGTGGGGAGCAATGAAGAACGCGTTGACCGCCAGTGGGACCCCTACTTCAGTTCAGAACAGGAGCACTCTGGCCATGTTTCTTTTAAAGCAGAGGCATCCAACCTTTGGTTTCCCAGGGCCAACTGGAAGAAGAATTGTCTTGGGCCACACATACCATACACGAACACTAACGTAGCTGATGAGGTTAAAAAATAAAAAAGGTCACAAAATAACCTCATAATGTTTTAAGAAGTTGTGTTGGGTCTCATTCAATGCCGTCCTGGGCCGCAGGTTGGGCACGTCTGCTGTCTAGAGCCAGTTTGGTATCAGTTAGCTTATGGCATTGCAGTATCTGTCCATTTTACAGATGAAAAAACTGAAGCTAATTACGATAAGAGCATTAGCTCCTCATAAGTACCATACACCATTCAAATTCTTATATGCATTATCTTACTAAAATTGTACGATAACCCAGTGAGTGAGTTGGGTGGGTACTATTGCTATTGCCCACCTGTGGATGAGGAAACTGAAGCTCAGAGAGGTTAAGTTACTTCCATAAGGTCACACAGCTAGTGAGTGGCAGAGCCCAGACTCAAAGCTGCTGAGTCTGACCACAAAGACTTCCCCACCTGCTAGTCCCTTCACCCCAACCACTATGAGAAGTTAATTGTCCCCAAATACAATCTTTTTAATGTTTACATTTCTCTTATAGAAAACAAACCCCAGGAAATTAGAGACATAAAAGCATCTGACCCCCTCCCCCACTTGGATTCCTCTGGGAAATCAATGTCAGAGAAAGCATAAAGTCTTTCACGGAATGCTATAGCTAAAAATAAAACAGCCAGCGGAGCAAGGCTGCCCAGGAGCGGGCAGCAGACGCAGAGGAGGGCAGGGTCTGTGGGGAGCACACGCAGCAGGGCGGCCGGCACCGCTGCGGGGTCTGGTGCTCTCAGCCTCCTTTCCCACCGTCCTACCTTTCTCTCCAGCTGCAGGTCAGCAACCAGGTTCCAGAGGGCAAGAAGGAGATGGCAAATGGCAAAAGGCCAAGGGGCCAGCCAGCCACGTCTGTCCCTGTGCCACCAGGGCCGGGATCGTATCACAAAGCCACCCCTGGAGGTCAGGTAGGCATCCCATGGCTGCCCACCCAGTCAAGGGTCTCAGGTGTCAGGCAGGGCTGGGCTGCAGAAAGGGGGGGCCTGTAGGAAGTCAAATGGCTCACAGAGTCCCTTGGGAGGTCCATCTCCCAAAGCCACACCAGAGGACCAGGCACCAAGTGACCTGCCCTCCTGCTAGGGTCAGGGCCTTCCTGCCATTAAACTAAAAAGCCAGGGCCACCACGGCAGGGCTCTCTCCAGGCGCCCCAGCAGCCCTGCCTCTGTCTCCTCACTTAACCCTTATTTCAAATTAGTTTCACCCCCGCCTCGAGTCGGCAGAACCTGCATCGCACCCGGTGTGAGGAGTCTGGAAGAGCAGGTGGATGGATCCCCCAGGCTTGGCCGAACCCAGGACACAGTGGCAGGAAGCTGGGACAGATGCCGAGTGAGCCGGTGGGCCCATCTGAGCGAGCAGAGCTGGGGCGGAGGGCAGCTTGGGGTATTTCCAACTAACTTACCCATGCTAGGAGGAAGTTCAAAAAGTCCTTTTCAAAGCGATTGAAGGCATTCTTAATTGCCTGAACTTAGCTTTCAGCTTCATTGAAAACATGAGCATCTGTGGGTGGGCGTGGGCTCTGGAGACAGACCCCTCCCCTGGGCGCGGAAGACCCCAGCGGCAGTGCCTTCCACGCGTGGGCTTGGGTTGGAGGGCTGCTCCAGGCCTCTGGGGGCACCCAGCCCTCCCCGCCCCCCATGCCACCCAGAAGGCTAGCACCCCCAGATCTGCTCCTGGGCTGGTCCTTCCTGGTTAAAAATGCAAGTGTCTGATCATGGCTTGTCTGCCCCACCCTATCTTCAAAGCCCCTCCTTCTGTCATCTGCTAGGAAGGACTATGTTTGTGGGAATTAGCTTCGAGGGGACATTGGCCTTTGTCATCTGTCTTAACCTGTTTAGTCAAAATACAGCCTATCTTTAACCTCCTTTTCCCACATTTGTTCTTCAGTTATGTTTTTCTCTCTCATTTCTCGCTTCTCTGCTTCGGTGTCCCCTCCCACCCCACCCCCGCCCCCGAACCTCTTTGAGCCCAGGGATCCTTATGGTCCTCTCCTCATTTTGCTGGTCTTTTCTTTTTACATCTGATTTACAAAGAAAACTGGCATTCCCGGTCCCTCCCACGCCCGCCTGAAATGCCATCTAGTGAAGTAACGGATCTCAAAAAAAAAATAGCTTCTCAGGCTCCTTCAAGAATTCTTTTGTCTCTACTTGCAACACATGGAGCCAAAGAGCAGATGGAATACATTTCTTCAACTTTAAAAACACCAAATGGCTCTTTCCTTATTTGATTTTTTCTAGTCACACTGTTTCTCCGTCTCTCCTGGGTCTGTTCTCCACCTGCCACATCTCCTAGTTCTGTTTGTCATGAAAACAACCCCCAGCAATGTGACACCCTGGACTTTCAAGATGTCCTTCCATGTAGGGGGACAAGCTGACCTACAGGACCTAAAGCCGTGAATTGGGTACAGGGAGCACGCCTTCAGGACTGAGGCTTTGGGTTCAGGAGAAAGAACGTGTATTGTCCCACCTGGGGGCACATAGTTGTGAATGGGGGACATAGGGGGTAGGGGGGTCCTCCCCGGCATTACAGCTTGGATGAGACATGAAAGTAAGAGTCCAACTTGGAAATGCACTGCCCAGGTCTCAGCTGCTCCGAGGGCCAGTCTGCCGTCACATTTTGAGGGAAGGTTTGATGCGTCACGGGACACACATGTATCAAGTGTGGATGGCAAATAAACCGTAACATTTAACGTGAGGGGTGGAGGCCCTTGTCCTTGTGACCTCAGGGAGTAATGACGTCGTGAGAGGCTGAGACAAGCTCGTGTGGAATTATATTCCAAAAAGAAGACAGCCATCAAGACAGACATTCCATGACGGACAACTGGGGTTTGGGAAAGGGACAGATCACATTATTCCGAGGACAGAGAAGGAGTGAAATCTGCACGACAGGCCCCAGGACACCAGATCGGAAGGGCTTATGTTCTCTGCATAAATTTTGGGAGTTGAGGAATTTATGGGAGAAGCAACAAGGATGCGTTTTTAAAAGCCTGACTGTATTATTCAGAATCAAACCATTTGTGTGCAGTCTGTAAGGGTAGGTATTTTCCCTGCAAGTCTAACCAGGACTGTCTGTGTAAGGCTTGTAAAAACAATTACAGTCCTAGGCACGATTCTATTGCTTAAGACAATAATTTTTAGGGCAGCTTTTTCACACTTTCATTACAAAATTATTAATAATGTCTCACTAAATCACCATTATTAGTCATTTCTTAATGGACATAGAAAGAAAGCTAGCCTAACCTGTGTTATCTTGGGCAACAGAACTGCAAATAGCACGGTCAGGAATTATTAATGCACCGGCCCACAGCCCTCACAGAGATGAGACATCAGCCACCCTTCCGACCCTGTGCGACCCTGGGGGACCACTGGGTGGTCTCCTGCCCATGTGAGGCCAGAGGGAGCAGGGTGCTCTGGGTTTAGGGACACCTGGACCCCTTTCTAGGTCAGCTTTCAGGACTTGCACAGTGGACTTCCTGCAGCGCCCTGGCTGCTCCCCAGTGTCAATGGCTGTGGCCCAGAGAGAAGGGTGGCTGTCTGGTGGGAAACAGACACAGGTGTGCGGCTGTGCAGCAGGGAGGGGACGTAGGGCAGCCTGGGACAGGACCCCTGCACACACGTGTGGTAATGCCACCACCCCTTCGATGGCCCAGGGGCAATCAGAGAGCCCTCGGTACTCTCCCAAAGGGCCATTTCCCTTCAGGGCAACAGACCTGGGGACCCCACGCCGCTCCTCTGAGCCATCTGCTATGCCAGGTGAGTCCCCCAGCCCTGTTCTATTCAGCGTCTGAAGCGGAGGCTTGGGTTTAGAAAGCCGGTAAAAGAGAGCCGTGTCCCGCCCAGCCGGGGGCACTCTGAGGTCTGCTGGCAGCCGCGGGGGGCTGGGCAGTGAGGTGTCCCAAGCTCTGCTTCTCTGAAGAGTCCTGTGGAGGCCACGAAGGAGGGTTCCACAAGGAAAGTGGTTTTATTTCTAAATAAACAAACAGTGACTTCCCAGCTGTAGGCATGTGGTTCTTAAAACGCAGAGTCCGGGGAGTGTCACGTCACAGGCAGATCCCAGCTCCGACCACTTGGTTCACCCCAGAGCAGGCGTGTGCCCTCCCGGGAAGAAGCGGCGGCTTCGTTCCCAGTTTCAGGCTGGAGCCTGGGCCTCGCCTTCCTGCATTCCCCGGGACAGACCCGATCCGAAAGCCGCCCCTGCCCCGGCCAGCACCGGCCCCTTTCCCGAAGGCCCGCCCGCACCGCCCACCTAGCGCCGCCCCTGCCGGCCCTCCCTGACCCCGGCTGGAGGTGCCTGGGCCCCCCGGGGCACCTCTCCCCCGCTCAGCGCAGGTCATAAACTCAACTTGCTCAGCTCCAGGGGCCTACTGGCCTGTGGCTGAGGACATGGACAACGGCTTATGGGGCGGAGACACAGCAAAGCCATTGTACAACATGGACCGTGCAGGGCGAGGATGAAACTCTGCCCTGTTTTGGAGCTTAGGATCGTTCCAGAACATCTGGTCAGAGGGACACAGGCACCTGGGTAAGGGCTGCAAAGACACGTCAGTGCCCGTGGTCAGGGGGTCAGCGGTTGGCAGGTGGAGACACAAAACTACTTCCAAAACTGACCAGTTGGAAAACCAGTTTTTCTTTCATAATCTCAGCAGATCAGTGGCTCCAAACCAACGTAACCAGTTTTCTTCTCCCGTGTTCTCTTTCCCCTTCCCGCCCTCCCTCTCCCTCCCTCCCTCCCTCCCTCTCTCTCTCTCTCTCTTTCTCTCTCTCTCTCTGTGTCTCTCTTTTTGGTGAGAATATTTAAGTTCTACTCCAAGCAACTTTCAGTCAGAAAGTAACAGTGTTATTAACTGTCGTCACCAGTCTTCTAATCATAATCCGGATATTCCAAGGTGTCACCAGCTGTCACTAGCTGGAAGGCCCAGAAGATCATAACTACATTAGCAGTCAAGTGACAGACCTTGGCCCCGCCCCAGAGTCCTGTCAGTTACTCCTTCAGGGCCCCAGAGGGCTCTGGAGCCTCACCTGTGCTCATCTGTACACCCACACCCTCGGGTCACTGCTGCTTTCTCACCAGGGACTGCTGGACACCTGCCTGTCCAGGCCTCGGGCAGAAGATGGGGTGCAGATCCTCCACCAACTGTGGGCTCACTCATCCCGTAGGCTCAGAAACAGTGTTGCTTGAACCCCCAGCCTCACAGAGCCCCTCCCGAGGACCCCGTGGGCTCACTCTCGTGTTTAAGAGCTCCCAGCTGGGTGGGGGCACCGAGTTCCCTCTACTCCCTACCCTCGGGAAAGGTCTAGAAGCCCTCAGGTGAGAGCCCTGCAAACAAATTCTTCAGGCTCTCGGCCCCCTCCTCAGTGGTCACTTAGGCTCAGCTGAGATCACAAATCAAGCATTTGTGCCAGGAAATGCCAAGGGAGGCCAAACCTGGGACAGACCACGCATGCAGTCCCCTGACTGATCAGCCATTTACCGATCAGTAAATAGGCACGTGACGTGCCTCCTGAGCCCTCAGTGCCATGAATGGAAAACTTAGGATGAAATAGTCCCTCCTTCCCAGACTTGTGAGTCGAGCCAGACAAGCGAAGTCCAGGACTCCAAGCACCGGGCGTATGCTGAAGGCCCCTTGAATGTTGACTGTGGTCGTGATGACCAGTAATCACATTCGGGAAGAAGCCATGGGGAGCGGGTAGGGGGATGGAAAAGGTGCTCTGTTTTAAGGTAAATCTGGCCAAGATGGCAGGTTACCAAGGACCTGGCTGCTCGGGAAGCCACGTTAAACGCAGCTCACAGCCTGGCCCTTGTCCTCCCTCCAGGCGGCTCTCAGTGGGGGCGGGCAGGCAGGGTGAAGTCTCGCTTGGCCGTCCTGCCAGCCTCAGGCTTTGCAGGGGCAGCCCGTCACTGCTCCCTGTCCCCCGGCACAGTCAGCCTAGTTTCCCTTGCACATGGTGTGGTCAGGACGGTCTCAGCTTTGCCGCACGCTTCTGTTTCTGTGGGCGTGCTCTGGGCATCAACGGCCATGTTTCCACCTACGGTAATAGGAGGCAATAGACCCAGCCCCCTGGGAAAGGAACTGGACGTAAGTGCCGGGCCGATGAGGGTGGGGTGAGGACGGGAGCCACGGACACGAGACCCCAGCTCCGCAGAGGAGGCGGACGTGCTGGCTGTCAGCAAACATCAGTTAAATCTGGGGCAGCGGTCCAAACTTCATCTCCTTCACCTTTGCCCTAGATAAAATCAGCATTCCTCCCAGGTCACCTGGCCAAAGTGCCTCCGGTGAGGGGATGAAGGAAGACAGTTGGGGCCAGAAAACTTCATTTCTGTGTCTTTAGACCCTGCCAAAGTGCGGGCCCATTGAAGAGCTGGGGCTGAGGGCCAATGAATCCATTCTTCATCTGGTTTGCCCACGGCCTTCCTCAAAGGCATTTTAGTTTCCTCCTTTTTCCATGGCGATGATCACAGAGACCCAAGCAGGGCTGCCCGATTTAGCAAACAGAAGCACAGGACGCCCAGGTAACTGTGAACACCATCTCTAGCGGCCAACTTTTGGTGACTTACTGAAACAAGCTGAACACCGGACATTGAGGGCGTCCTGCAAAGTCTGTAGAGAGGACGCAGCACAACATCGTTGAACACAGGACACGTCCTGGCTCTACAGAGAACACAGGCAACAGCCACATTTGAGCTCTGTGATCGATACAGAGAAGGGATGTGCACGCATGTGCTCCCCACTAGCCACCCCGAGCCACCAGCGTCAACCAACAGCGTCTTCTGGGGGACAGGGCCCGAGAATCACAGGACCTGGCTTTGATCTCGGAATTAGCCCACGGCCCAGGGCGTCCTGGCTGTGTGTCAGCCGTCGGAGATCGGAAGGCAGGCTTCTTTCTCATTTCGTGCAAGCCCTTAAAAGATACTTGTTCACTGATCATTGATTTCCAGAATTAACTCTTCATAGACCAGTAACGATTTAAAAAATATTTTTATTTCTCTGTTTCTTTTTCAAAACACAATTCCAGGCCTTACTGTGAGTTTTATGTGGTAAGTAACAAGCCAAGATAACGGAAACAGGTATGCATTATTTTTCTAACTAATAACTAGTCAGCAAGTACACAGTCCTGCTGGTCAAACGGAAGCCGAAAAGATAAATACCTCCCCAGTCAACTTAGTTTTTGAAATGGTTGGCTGTTTAAAGGAATTCTTTGCTTAGGGACATAGGGACAGAACGTTCCCTAGGCTCAGGGAGGTGTTCAGAGGTGGATAGCGCAGGCCTGACAACAGAAAGGGAGAAATCCTTGGGCACTAGCAGTTTTAATGTCGCTGCCATCCTATCTGAGTGCGACACTTTATTGCTAATGAAACGCTCACGTGGTTAGAGGAAGCTAGGTCTTTCAGCGGAGAACTCATGTTTGATACCTGTTTACATCAAGCATATTTGTTGTTTGTTGCCATTAATTCTCTTTCAAAGCCAAGCCTAGGGGGTGATCACAACACCGAACATGCAGACGGAGGGGGAAAGCTGCCAACAGGTCCACAGTCACTTGTTTCAGAAACATTTATCAAGCAGTTGGTGGTGCCAGGTGGTGTGGGAGGGTGTGGGAGGGGCATAGGGTGGACCCCGCCCCCCCAGTTTACCATGAGGCCGTGGGCATTAGGTACGAATCCTGGGTCCACGAGGAAACCCAGCTGGGCAGGGCAGCCCCTGTGCTCTCTTCCTCCGAGTCCTGGATGTACCTGGAAGAACAGGCCCGGGGCCCCCTTGCGTGCCTTTGCCCCCCGACTTCCCGAAAGAGAATACCCTCTCCCCGCTGTGTGGAGGTGACACTCTGAAAGCCAGGGACTGGCACCGTGCATCACCCTAGTCGAGAGAACTTAAAGAAGAGTAGTCCCCACAGGACTCACGAGAAGGGGGACTCTTCTACATCTGCCATGGCCAGAGGGCCCCAAAGCCAAAGAGATGGGACCTGCGCCCCTTAAGGCCCTGCCTGCCCAGCGCTAGTCCTGAGAGGTCAAAGCTAGGAAGCTGGCGGTAGAGATGCCGACCGAGAAGAGGCTGACTAGGGGTTATCAGTTGAATGGCAGCAACTGCAAATTCTTACATTGAAGTCCTACCCCCCAGGACCTCAGACTATTGGGAGACAGCGTCCTTAAAGAGGTGATTAAGTGAAATAAATTTATCAGGGTGGGCCCTAACCCAATGTGACCGGTGTCCATACAAGAAGAGGTTAGGACACCGGGAAGACGATGTGAGGATGCAGGGAGACGACAGCCATCTATACGTCAAGGAGAGGGGTTTGGAAGGACCCAGCCCGCCCGCATGTTGACCTCGGACTTCTGGCCTCCAGACCGTGAGAAAATAGATTTCTGTCGTTAAGTCACCCTGTCCGTAGTCCGTTGTTATGGCCGCCCCAGCAGACGGACACACCAGGTCTCTGTTCTTTTCGCAGACTTCCTGGGTGAGCCAGGCCTACATTTTCACTTCGAATGAGAGCCACAGAGGAGGTGCCAATAACTGGACTATGAGTATGGCCGTCCATGGAGCTCAGGTCACCAGAAAACTTCTTGTCCTTGTGAGAAGGTGAGCTATGGCCTCTGCTGTTCCCAGGCCCAGGAATAGCCAGCCCCATGGCAGGAGGGCTCATGGCAGACAGTGAGGTTGCCTCCTGGTTGCAGTGAAATTGCCTCCCAAGGCCCGTCCGACGTCATCCTGCTGATGGTGTCCGTGACAGCAGCTGTCCCATCCTGCCATCTGAGAGGCTCTTGCATGGGACACAGATGAGTCCACTCCCCTGGGTTAGATTTTGGCTGCACCGATTACTCTCGAGAACAGATGCAAGCACTAACTCAGGATAATGAAGTGATGAAAGCATGCCCTACCCTCGGCAAGGCCCAGGCCTCCGTGTGCTGCCCACACTCCAGGTGGCACAGGTCCACCGAGCCCGCTATCAGGGCTGTCTTTGAGTCCCACGAAAATGACCGTACTCTCCCTCGGGCTCCGGTGGCGTCTTAGCTGCCACCCCTTCGAGTCATTTTCCCAAAGTCCACTCTGTCCTATGGATTCTCTCTACAGAGGTGCCCGTTGGGGCTTATCTTGGATTCAACCTGCTGACCAGGCTCTGTGGCAGAAGTAGCTCTAGGTGTGCTGAGGCCCCAAGAGTGTGAAAACTGACCTAAAAGAGGAGGGGCCACTGGGCCTTGCTCTCCAGTGCACTCGGCGCGCCACCAAAGGGCCCCCGTCCCCGGCAGGAAGAGAATATAGGCTGAGGCTCCAGGTGTCACCCATTTTGAATGGCCCTCCCTTACCCTGGCAGCACCAGCTGCGTTTCCTGAATGCACCCAGCGATAGAGGGAGAGCCCCCCACCCCCCTCCGACAGCAGGAGCACTCCCCGACCCTGGGTCCCTGCCACTCACGGCAGTTGACATCGTGAGTATTAAGCGGTCCTGGGTCCACTGCGTTACAGTCTCTTTAACTTGGCAGTGAGCCAGCCTCTGCTCAGTCCTCAGGAGGAAGCCGAGCACTCCCCACGCTCAGCAAGTTTCATGAAACAAGTCATCATGGCAGCCAAGTGGTGAGGGTAAGCAGGAGGCCCTGGGGCTCAGGAGCGGGCTGTGCTGGGGGTAGCTTGTGCATCCTGCGAGGGCTGCAGGCCTCGGCCGTCAGTGCTGGGGACTGTTGACATGGTCCTGTGCGTCACTGGGCCCTTGGCAGTGGTCCAAGGATCCTGGCCCTGGCAGGCTCACAGAGCGCCAGAGAGTTAAGTCGCCACGCAAGAGTGTTGCTCCAGGTACCAGCGGTGACTCCCAGGGACCAAGGCCAAGTCAGCCGCTGGGGGCAGGGGTGGGTGGAAGACACATTTGGAGGCTTGACTTGGCCCCTTCAAAAACAAAACCCACCACATAAAGCAAAACCCGTCACTTGTGGCTCTTTACCAAATTATCTAGTAGGTTCTAGAAACTTCTAAAGACACATCTGAGGCATTGCTCAGGGAATGTGACTATTATGCAACACTAAGTGCAGACCCCTAAGTCCTTTGGGGCCTTTGGGACCTCAGCTAGTGTCCCAGAGGTGCTGTGGTGCGGTTAGGAAGTCCCACCCGCTCCTGCAGCACCGCCACCTACAACTTCATGGACAGTGGGCACACCTGTCACGCGTGGCTCTCAGCCTCAGGAAGCGTGAGTGGTACCCGGGGGAGCTGAGACTGCACACACCTGTGACCATGGGAATGCTCC
Organism: Lyroderma lyra; assembly: GCA_004026885.1. NCBI lineage: Eukaryota > Metazoa > Chordata > Mammalia > Chiroptera > Megadermatidae > Lyroderma > Lyroderma lyra. The sequence continues at coordinate 1,176 of PVJL010015375.1, read as the reverse complement.
AGAATCCTGACACGACCAAATGCCGAGTCTGTGGGGCAGTGGGAACTTCCACTTACTGCTAGCAGCAATGCAACTGATGCAGCCAGTTTGGAAGACCATCTGGCAGTTTCTTCCCAAACTAAATACGCCCTTACCGCACTATCCAGCACTCAGACTCCTCCGCGTTTACCCAAAGGAGCAGAAAATGTATCCACGCAAAACCTGCACCTGTTTGCAGCGGCTTTATTCATAATCACCAACATGGAGGCGGCCAAGATGGGCAGGAAGTCTCGGTTCTAATAATCATCGTTGTTCGTACAGAGGCTGCTAAGGCAACCGACGGAAGTGCAAAGAGCTGAGCCTTTCCCTGCAGGAAAAAGTGAGTCCACCCCTCTTCCCCTCCCGCCCTGCTTGGGTGGGAGAGTCTGGGTGGCCCCCACAGGCAGGCGGCCACTGCAGAGGGTTGTTGTTGGTTTTTTTTCAGACTAACTTCTGGAGGCTCCGTGTCCAGTTTCCCTTCCTTTTCAGACTGCTTTCCCAGGGTGACCATTCTGGACACGTTCGTGGCCACCAAGTAGTCGCATCGACTCCACGGACAGTTGCGGCAAGCCCGATGAGTACCGGGAGCCACATTTGGAGGAGTGGGGGCGTGGGTGGGGTCGGTCTGCGCGGACCCGCTGGAGACTGCGGAGGCTCCCGCTGCACAGGTTTGGGCGGGGCTGCGCGTGCGCAGTCGGCAAACGCTGTGGCCGCCGTGGGGAGAGCCATGTTCAGGGACACCGTCCTGACCCCGTAACTGAAAGGGGAGATTCATTTTAGCGTGCAAAGACCTGGAAGCCACATGGGCTGGAGGCGGCAGTTAAAGAGCAGTAAGCTCGCCCTGGGAGAAGGAAGAGCGGCCACAGTGTCCACAGCGACGCTGCGCGAGTCCTGCCTGCCTGGTCACTCCTCCCGTTCCCGCGCGAATGTCAGCGGCCCTCGTCAGTGCTAGTTCAGTCCGCGCTTCCTCCGCGCTGAGTCCCCGCGTCGCCCATCCAGCGCAGGGGCACGAAGGAGCCGCCTGGCATGCCTCCCAGCCCGCGCAGGGGCACGAAGGACCTGGCACACCTCCGAGCACGCAGGGGACGAAGGAGCCGCCTGGCACGCCTCCGAGCACGCAGGGGACGAAGGAGCCGCCTGGCACGCCTCCGAGCACGC
>PVJL010015374.1:0-24566 GCA_004026885.1 Lyroderma lyra | reverse complement strand
GGGGAGAAAACCATTAGTTGTTCTACACTTCCTGTTTGCAGAACGCATATCATAATATCATGTAGTAAATCACGCATTCCCAGGTGGTCTTGTGTGTGAGAAAGAATTTCTACTCAAAACAGCAGCTTTAATGCTTCAGTACCAAGAAGTTCCACTTAGGAAATTTCCAAATGCAATTATAAAGCACGGTGGGGTGCTTATTAAACTGAAGTTCTTCCCCCAGAGAGTTCACTCCATTTTCCTTTAAAAGGAGCCAAAAGGCCAGGGAATCATAAATTTCAACTTGGCCAATGCCAACTGAAGATCACGCCAAAAGCAGGATGAGCCCATGCTCCAATGATAAGTGAATAGGCCTAATTCAGTTAACAAAAAGTTGGCCTTCAGGCCGTATGTGATACACCTGTACAAAATCAAAAGACAATGGGATGCGTGTTCTTTATCAAATTAAACAGTCAGCTATACACCTTCATGTCAGAGGGACCTCTCGGTCTGCACTATTTCCGCTAAACGGTATCTTAGTTACTCTGTGTAGCTTAATCTGAGGTTTGCGTACTCCAGACCTGAGGTTGCAGGTTGTAGCCCCCTTGGCCTGTCCCTGTTTTCCACCTGTCGAATTGGCCTTCATGGCATGTTTTAAACTTTTGAATTAGTTATCTATATTTAAAAGCCCATTGGAAGCTGGACTTCTGGCTTCTTTTGGAAATATAAGGCCTGGCCACCTGGTGGAACTGGTGGCCCAAGCAGAGAGAGCAGCAGTGTGAGATGTGAGAGTCTGCACCTTCCCTGGTGTCCGCCCCTCCCAACCCCTGTGCACCTGAGTTTTCTAGTTCTGCCCAAACAACCACTTCATTCAGCATTCAGCCTTTTTTTTATTAGGTTTGCTGAAGAAACAGGTAGTTTAGACTAACTCTAGGTCTAGGCCTAAGCCTGTATAATTAACACCTCAACTCTTGATTTCCAGAAATTTATCTTGACAGATTCAACCAATCAGAGACTAGCTCTATGTGCATTTACTGAAGACAGGCACTATGGAATGTCCTTGTTCTGGAGCATGGGGCCTCAGGACTTATACCCGGCTGGGATTCCCACTTAGGCACTTGCTACGTGATGTTAGGCAAGTTAGTTAGTGTCCTGGAACTTATTTCCTTAAAAATAGATATAATAAAATTACCTCTTTAGATGATTGAATATTAAATCATTGTATGTGAAGGCATCTTCAGCAGTACCTGGCCCACAGTGACCACCCAAAATACCAGTTTTCTTGCCCATGTGTTAATGTGGAGAATTTGTATGAGATGTTTTTACTTGTCTACAAATCCTTCTTTTAGTAGCATCCAAACTTTGGTATGCAGGAGACTTGCTTAAAAGGCTAGTTTCTGGGTATCTCACCCTGGATTTTAATTCAGGGGAGCCCCAAAGGGGGTCCTAGGGTTTGCCATCTTAGCATTTAATTCTCACTTCGTAACGGCTGCCTGGGAGAACTCCCATGTTAACGTGACCCTTGGCATAGCACTGCTTGGGTGCTCATTTGATAGTTGTGGAATTTTATTTCCTTTGACAAACCTGTCTTCTGAAATGTAGTTTATGTTCTTTCACTCATCTGATATTTATGGAGCACCTTCTCTGAGCCAGGCACTCTTCCATGAGCTGGGAGTACAGCAGCGACCACATTAAAGTCCCTGCCCACGTGGAACTTCTCTTCCCATTGGGAAGAAAGGCCATATAAACAACCTATTTTGAATTCTTGTGTATTTGATTGTTATCTTCAGTTTTGTTTGCTCTGAGTCCTGCCTCAGCTGCCTGCCAGGCGGACTCCTTTCCCAGCCCTGGTCCACGTGACCCTTGCTCTGCTGCGATTCTGTCTGTGGTGGAGAGCTCTCCACTTAGCCTGTTGTGCTTCGAATCAAAGCCCCTGCATCTCCTCTAAGCTTTAACCAAGGTCAACCGTTCATTTCCAAAAGCCAGAGGCTTCTACAATAGGCTAACTTTAAAAATGCAACTTGTATATTCTCTTCTTACAGAATATTAGGGAGAAGGCTTGACAGAAGCCACATGACTCACTGTCTCATTTGTTTTGTGTTGTAATATTGCTTTTCTTTTTAAGTGCCTTAGCTATTAATGCCAAATATAAAAATAACTCTTGACTACTTTGCATTCATATTCCATAACTTATTTTGAGTACTACTTTTAATAATTTAGCAGTAAAAGATAATCTTATCTTTAAACATGTGCTTTTTGGGGGTATGCTTTGCTGCATTCTTACTGAACTCTTCATAATTTCCTGGATCCAATACTTGTTCTAGAGAAATACAAGTCCAACTTTATCATAAAAATGAGGGGGAATGTCAGTATCTCAAATATTCCACAAAGTGAGTTACATCTGAAAATTAAGGTAAAGAGATACAATTTAATTTCTTCTCTAAAGATAATAATTTTTGTGAAAATGCCTCAAAATGTATTATTTTTCATCTCTTTGCACAGGTGTACTTATATATTGGACCTCTGTAAGCATCTCTGGCTCTCAGTTGCATACATTTTTCTCAATATTCTGTTCATGGAAATTCCTTGGGAAACAAATGAAAAAACCAAGAATTTCATTTCATCTTGTGATGTACTTTGTGCGAGGTGAGGAGTTTGATTTGGACATACCAGTCTTCATTTGGGCACCAGTGGATAGGCAAGTAGAATTAAATTGTGTTGGACCACGGATGGTCCCTCTAATAAGTGGACTGGTCACCATGCTGAGCACAAGTTCAAACTGCCACATCAGGACTGAACTGGAGCATGGGTCCATAGGGAGCCAGGGAAGCGGCCTTTGATAGGTGGGGCTACCCATTGGAGCAGCTGGAGTTTTAAAACCGTAAGATCCGCCTACTCTGATAAGAATTCAGACTCATGATGTTAACACACAGTCCAGCCAGAACCCAAGGTTACTTAGAGAACCTGAAAGCAAAGAAATTACCTGCTCCCTTTCTTTCTGTTTCTTTGTGGGGTGGGAGGTTACGGCGGGAGGTGGGATAAGGGTGGAAATTCTGAACCTGCACTGTGCAAAGCCACAATCTTCATTGATGTCCACCACCACACCCCCAAACTGCACTGATATTTAGTGACTGAAATACCCTAACTGCACCCCATCACTTGGGTGCCTTTAGGCTAAAGGTGGAGACAACAGAAGGGGAGGTGCAAGGGGCTCAGGGGGTATCGGACAAGGGAATGAACAGCTGCAGATATTACAGGCAAAAAACAAGTTGCTTCTCCAGCTCTGGTTTTTGCTGCATCTTGCATCTTGCCTAGGTTTTTCTTCCCCTTGGTGACATTTTCATGCCCACCCATCTCCCCAGTAAGATCTTTAACAAGCACCCTTGGACTTGCCCACTTGCCTTTAGCAACTGGTGACCCAATTCCTCCTATAGCACAGATGCATGTAGATTGGGTCACTCTCTTCCTTTTATGATACTATTTTAGAAACCAAGTTGTCAAAGGTTGTGTTTGAACACATTTTCTGAATAAGAACTTTAATTAAGGGATGTAATTTTTTACATCAAAAATCTATAGAAACTATTATCGGCCTACCTTCATTTCACTTTCAACTTGTAAAGAAACTTTTCCTTCTTAAGTTCCCTTTGCACATCTAGCAGGACCAGCTCTTGTGATGGGTCATCACTTAGAGGAAATCCATGTATCTCAGTGAGCAAAGGTACACCATCCCCATGTTGCCAAGAGTTCTTGGGGTTTGTTCTTCAGCTCTGGTCATAGCCAAGGTTTTTCTGAAAGACATGTTTTCAGTTCATTCCTGTAGGAGGTGGCTAAGAGTTTTCTGGTCAATTCACTAAACTTTTGGATATCTGAGAATTTAATTTGCTCAATAAAGTAACCAAAGAAACCCACAAAGATGACTCCATGTACTAGTACATATCACATAAATGACACACGTGAACTGGGGAAGGTGAGCCAGTCCTCCGGTTAGTCTGGGGGAATATGTGTGTTGTTTTGTTTTTGTTTTGGAGGGGGAGGGCTGGCTGGCGTGGGCAGATTTCCAAACTACCCAACAGGGCATAGCCAGGAGCTCACAGCAGCTCACAGCGGAGTCACAGCCAGCAGGAGGTGGAGTTAGAAGCAGATAGTTGAAGGAACTAGAACTTCACCTGCGAAGGGTAAAGGATGGGCAAGATCAGTTTATTGATTCAGAGAAAATGAGTTTTGAGACTGAATAACTGCCATGAGTTGGTGAATAAACCTTAATTCTCTTAACATTTTGTCTACAGTGTAAGCATCTAGGTGAAGACTGGAAAAGTGGCAACCAGGTATTTGGAAAGTCGGCTTTCACCCAAGCATAAGGGAATTTTTAAAGATGTCACATGGGCTTGGTTTCTCGTCACAGTGGCCCTGTGGGGGTGGGTACGGTCGTGAGGGCATTGACCTGCCAACTTCGGGAGCTTGATGTGTCTTTCCAACAGACTTTTCTAGCTTAATAAGAACCAACTGCAGATTCATCATGAGATAACTTTTCTACAGACTTTTTTGAACATGTTTTTATTTTCACTTGGTTGACTTGGGGTAGTGAATAAAATCTAAGCGATCTCCCCCTTAACCTGGACAGTGGCCATTTGGAAAAACAGCACCTAAGAGACTTCCAAAAGGACTCACCGGCTCCTGCTGTTTAAAGAGCCAGCCTTCAAACTGAGTAAGAAACCGCCCAGGCAGGTCTTCCAAGTCACCAGTCACCATGTGATTCTGGACATGTCTCCAGGCTCAAGTGAAGTTAATGTTCTTCCTTTTCGTAACTCACAGTGGTGCCTTGGGGATGGAGGAGATTGAATGTGGCAAAGTCCACTGCAGATTTTTGAAATGCCACGGGAAAAATCAGGAAGAAACAGCTCTTGTGAAACGCAGCCGGAGCCGCCGTGTGAAAGATGCACGGCCCACAGCCTTCTTGGCTTAAGGCCCCAAATCTCTGTCTTTCTGTAGTTCACCATGGAGGGTTTCAATAAAGGAAGCAGAGTGTCCTTTTTAGCCCTGTGAGGCCAGTCCTGGTCTTTTCCAAGGTCTCTGGCAGAGAAAATGTGGTCATCATGAAGGTTTTTTATTGCTGATGCTTACATAAAGGGAACCTCAGTGCTCACATCTTAAAAACACATCTTCACATGCAATTTCAAGACTCTCTCAACACAGAGCAGGACTAAGCTTTCTTCAAGGAAGCTTGGGTTACTGGTGTAATCAGAGGCTTTGGGACGGTGCCCTGGCTGTGTCTTTTGTCCATTCTCAACTGTTGCTCCTTCTCTGAAACATACATATTCATGCCCTGCACGGTCTCTTGGCAGTGCTGACACGCACGTACTCTGTGCTGGAATGCCGTTCCCCCATGGCAGGCCGCAAGCACAGAATCGCTTTACAACACATGGTTGTCTGAAGAGCCGTCCTTCCAGCAGCGTGCATGCTGAAGCATCTCCCGCCACTTCATGGACAAATGTCATCAGAAGTCAAGCTGGCTGGGATTCTGACGAGGCGAAGCCTTCATTGAGGAGGAAATTGTCTCAAATGTCAGCAAGCAGACTCAAGAGTTCATTTCTTTTTCTTCACGGGGAATGCCATACCACAGACAATGTCACTAAGTCAAGAAACTTGGACATGGGTTTCACCATAGGTGTGGCCAAAAGAGGTGAGGTGACACAGACAGCTGGCCACCTGACCCCAGTCATGAGCAAACAAAGTGGCATCTCTGAACAGCATAACGTTCTGTAGGAAGCAGGGGGGTGCAGGGGTACACCCCCAAGTTACTCACTAAAGTTCTAAAGATGCCCCTTCAGACATGGAAACACCAGAAACCTCATGGTGGCCACCAGGAGTGGATGGAAAAGTCAAAGGGTGTTTGGTTTTCTGTTTGACTGGTTGGTTGGTTTTCTGGTTATTGAAATAGCCCCCAGACTGTCACATCTGGGAGACAGCTTTAGAAAGCACAAATGCCTGCCCCCAGATCAAGGTGCTCTTCTATCACCCTGCAAAGTTCAAGAAGCAGAAATTCCGTTTGATGTTGCTTTCATTGATTTGCCCAGCAAACTTCACTGAACACCTATGATGTCCCAGGCCGGCACTGTGTGCTGGAGATGCAAACAGAAAGGACACCCAAACCCTGCCATCAGGCCTGCAGCCCATACTCCATTTCAGGTTCTGCAGGGGTGGTTTTGGACTGATTTGCTCACTGGACCACCCACTCCAGACAGCAGAACATCAGAATCAAAGGCAAGTGACCTCTTAAACTCGTCAATATCCAGTTCTCACTAAAAAGGCTGTGTCTAGACACAAGAAAGAGATTTCCGTGACCTATTTCAAAAACTTCCTTTAAGAATACACTTGGAAAGCAAATTACAACAATGCCCTGTTTTATTCTAAAATGAGGTGATGTTATTGGACACCCCGGTGATTTTGAAAATCTACAACTACAGAGCAGAAAAGGTGAGGTTAAGGTGAGACTTGCTGGGGCCACTTCAGTTTTCTTAGAATCATAATCTCTGTTCTCTATGTGAGAGGCTTACAAGGCCGTCCATCACCCACAAGAGGCCGACGGGGCAAATCCAACTGTAATGACTTCACACAGGCTCAATGTCATCAGATACATTTGTTTTTTTATTGAGGGGGCAAGAAAGCACTACAGGTAAGGAGACTGAGCAGATTCTGGATATGGGGACCAAAGACCAGTCTTGGGATGACTCCTCTGATAATTGCTGTGCATGCTGAACAGTCACCTTACCTCTTTGGGCCTCAGTTTCCCCACTTGTAAAATGAAGGCATTGTGCTAGCTGATGTCTAAAGCTCTGCCACTCTTCACATTCTATTATTCTGATAAAGGTGACACCGTGCAGTTTGTTTTGCAATTTTAATTCATTGATTAGGTGTTTCGTGAATGGCCGAAGTTGCTTCAGTGCTAAGTTGAGAATAATTATCGCGAGGCTTCCAGGTTAATAACGAACTAAAATAGATGAGCTCTTTCACACCTCTTCTAGTGCTCTCCTCTCTGAGTCTCTTCAGAACAAATAAACAGTAAACAGCAACAAATCCATTCACAGGCAAAGATTAGTTTTGGCAATTAGAAAAGTTGGACACTTTTCTGCTGATACATATCCATTATGTCCGTATATGTTTACATTTGTGAATAAGTATATGCATACTGTTTGTCATTGAATGTGAATATTCCAAAATGTGAAATTATAATAGCTATCATTTGTAATATTTATGGGGTACCTACTATGTGCCAAGCACTGTTGAAGACTTTATTTACATTATCAGTAACTTCTCTTTATTAACTTCTTCTTCAGTGTTAATACCTTTAATTGATTTCTCAAAATATGGAGGTTTGCAAAGTTTCTTACAAACATTTTGTTTGGCAGGCATAATTGTCAGAGTGAGACAAACGATTTTTCCTAAGAAGGATTCCCTATTTGTCTGAACTTTTGATAAAGGCCTCCTTGGAAATGCATGCATTTCATCGTGTTCATGTCTCGGGGGTTGTGGTTCTGACTCCAAAACCCTCGTCTTTTGGAGAGAGAGAACAAAAAACACTTGGCTTTTATGGAGATTTAGAGACATTCCCATCTCTAGTGAAATCAGAAAAATAATTTCAGTAAGGCTCCAAAAAAACTTTCCTGGCAATGAGTGTTCTATATGATAAGTCACTATGGTATTTGAATCCCAAGTTCTGGAAGCAGCTTCTAGAATACATTTTCACATAACTGAGACAATTCAGGTGTGGCTCTTGTACCAAAGCCCATACTAGTACTGTCCTGGGATTTCACAGGGGCACTAATTTTTATAATCTTTGCTCTTGTAGGACTCCCAAAGCAGCATGCAACATTCAGTAGCATAAGGGATGTGTTTCATATTATGATGATTCTAATTTTACATGTTTTCCCAAAATGTACAAATATAAAATGTGCTGTTTCTCCTTGTGTGCTTACATATGGAAAACAGAAATAAAAAATTGCTGACTTTGGCTACAACAAATGTCATTCTCTTGCTTAATGGCTTTTGAATATTCTTCAGCCAAGTCAAACACGCAGTATCTCAAGATACCAGAATATGTTTTTAATACAATAATGAGTTTCTCACTCCCTGCATCCCTTCTCTCTCTCTCTTTTTAATGACTCCATTGTTAAATAAGAAATGGATAATAATGTCCACTTTCCAATAGCAACAGTAATATTCGTTGCTGTTTCGTAAGTCATTTAGGAAAGTGATTGAAGCATGAAGAAGCTAAATTATTTATTATTGTATTCTCCTCTATAAGATATCACTATAATCTTCCATATCGATGTCTTTCTTACAAGGGTAAATTGAAGTCAGTGGGTTAAATTGAGATATTAAACAATTATGACTTGGTTTCAGGTGAAAAGTTGATTGCAATTTTATCATCTAACCAAAATCGTGCCTCGCTTAATGCATGCATTATCTAAATATTTAAGTATGTGTTTCTGTATTCCTAAATGTTGTGATACCTTCTTTAACACCCTAATGATTCTCTTTTAGGGTCCTAAGCAGTTTGATTCAGTTCTCCTAAGTCAAGTGCATCCTTAAAAGTCATCGACGAGTGTGGCAACGGGCAAGACAGCCAAGATGGAGCAATGAAAACCAGAGGTCAGGACCCAACCTCGCAGGGCTGGTAATTCAGGCAATTTACAGCATACCTCAAAAAGCCATGATTTGGGGAAACCTAGAATTAGTAGAGAAGTGTCCCGGGTGGATGTCATCTGAAAGTCTGTGCTTTGGGCACGCAGAGTAAGTCGGAAGAGACACTAGTTCTAACGTTTCTCTCCAGTCAGACACTGAAGCGTTTAGGCAGCAGTTGTTAAGCAAATGAAGGTCAAAAGCACTGGAACACCCGTGCTAATTCAGTTATCATCTGCCTAGAGTTCTACCTAAAGTACGCACACACACCCTCCTCGCTGACCAGCTCGCCCGCAGAATGTCTTTATTCCAAGAGCCTGAAAATCCCTGAAGTTTTCCAAGCTGAAACTTGAAATCATCTTCCTAAGTGAGCATCGCCTCTTTGCAATTTTTCTGCAATTAGCGATGCTACTACCATCCTTCTCCTGAATGCTGTGGAATTATTTTGAACCCTGTCCATTACTGTCCATTTGGATGACCGTGTTCTGACCAGCCTCCTTGCTCCAACCACCCTGGACACCAGTCAGACGCCTGCCTAAAGCCCTGTGTCCATCTCCTGCTTGAGACGCCACAGTGGCTTCTGCCTGCTTCAACAATTGGGTCCTCCCTGTGACAGCCCGCTGTCTCCAAAGGCTGAGCGCCTCTACCGTCCCTGGTCCCTGCGCTAGCCTGTTTGTGGTCCCCTCCCGGGCTGGCCTGATTCCTGAGCTCGAGCTACCACTGCTCTCCCCGCCTCCAAAGCTGCATTTTCTCCCCAGGCAGCCCTTAGGCCACGCCCACTGGTCCTTTTGCAGCTGAGGATTTGAACTTTGTAGGTTCCTCCTCTTTGGGGCATCTCTGTGGTGGGGCACAAGGTCTTGAGGGGGCCCTCCCTGCTTCCTCTTGAAAAGTGAGTGTTTAGAGAGCACACAGGGAGGGGTCCGGGCACCCTTGAACAATGCTGGCATGGCCAAGGCTGCTCCAGTGGTCAAGGGCTGTGTGCTTCTCAGAACGGAAACATCTCATTATGTTTTCAGCTTACAATAAAGAAAGTGCAGTACTGAAGCAACTGAATGTGTCCTTGGTTTGGGTGGAATTACTTTTGAAATGGTGTTTGGAAAGAAAAGTTGAAGAGATGATGGAGAAATGAACGTGGCTAATAGCTCCCCACAGACAGGGAAGGGGATGTGAATTTGTAATGGGAGATGTCCTCCAGCTGCCTTCACACGCCCACACTCTGTGTGATTTTGGGTAGGGTTAGAAAAGTCACATTCCATAGCCCCCAAATATTAGCAAAGAGTAAACATCGCTAACGACTGAACAGGTTGGTCCGAAAGGCAGCTCCCAACTGCCCAAGTAAAGTAACTTCCAGAGAGAATTCTTTTTCTAAAATGCATTATTTATGCAAAGGATTCTTTATTAAGTCTACGTCAGCATTTGGCAAACTCCGTGGGCCACATCCAGCCCACCTCCAGTTTCGGTAACTAAAGTTTTCGTGGAACACAGGACACCCGTGTACTTTGGTGTTGTCAGTGGCTGCTTCCCACTACAAAGACAGTTGAGTAGTTGTGACAGAGACCCAATCCAGAGGTCCACAAAATCAAGCATGGCCGGGCAGAGGAAAAGTGTGCTAACCCTTGACCTACAGGATCTACAGAGACAGTAACTTGGCTGGAAGTGCCATCACCATACTTTGTGTGCTGGAAGCATCATGTGGTTGGATATATTATTTTTCTAAAGTGAGCGAGGGGTCCAGGTCTCTCCCGTGCCCTTCCCACCAATGCAGACCTAGGGCTAGCTGGCTAAGGGAGCTGTGGCCTCTGGTTACCACGTAGAGTAACCAATTGTCCTGCTTCTCCAGGGACTGTCATGGTCTTAAAACTGAGTCCCAAGTTCCAGGAGATCCCTAAGTCTGGGCAAAGCAGAACAATTGGTCACACTGACATGATGTGAATGAGGTCTGGGGCAGACTGGCTTGGGTTCACATCCCCCTTTTTGTGACTTCATGCTGAGCAGCCTTGAGCAGGTTACTTAATCTCTCTGAACCTCAGTTTCCCTTTCTATGAATTAGGACCGATTCGATCTTGAAGGGTTGTTGTAAGGATGAAGGGAGGTTATGCTCAGAAAACAACCTAGCCCCTAATACGTACGTACTAAAAACTGGTTCCCTTTCTACCAATTTGACCACTAGGAGCTATTTTCTTTTAACCCAATCTTTAGCTACAGTTCCTTTTTTAAATAAAACTTTCAGAAGAGAACCTTGAAAATACCTTTCTTCTGCCCACCATTTTCTAATGATGTCATTTGTTTGCCTGTTACAAATAAATACCTAATAAATAATTTGTTCTGGTGTGAAGGGGAACAGCTCATACACATAAAATTGCCTGATTTTCAACTTGATAACTGTTTTATATTTTAAACATAGACACTTGGAGACCAGTGGTTGTTGAGTTCTGTTTTGTCCCTCTGTGCTCCACCCAGCTAGTGATGTCCCCGGTCCACGGCCACGTGCAGAAGCCCTGGGGCTTCTGGCACTGTTTCTTACCCAGCATTTCATGCCTCTGACAGAAAATGTTGACAGAAAGTGGACAGAGGCTGCGAGTGCTCCCTCACTCATGATTCATGTGACAGATCAGTGCGACCAAAGCACGAAGTAGACCAACACACTCGTCCATTTCTTAAAGAGGTTCATAATACACAGACAGTGATGTTCAAATCCAAGAGCTACCTGTACACCTCCAAAGGTCTCCAGGATGAGCTCAAACGGACGAGACAACATTCACCTCACTCCAGCGGTCAGCGTCCCTTTGGCTAGCAGATGTGCTCCAGGATGGAATTAAGCGACTGTACCCCTACAGCGTTTGCAGGATGCCTTTCACTTAAAGTCCTAGTTGCCCCTCCCCCACCCACAAATTCCGTTTCCCTTAGGCTGTAGCTATGGGAGCTTGAGAAATCAAATTTTTTACTAAGTGGATTGGGCGGATCAATTCAAAACTATATCAGCATTTTTATTTAATATCCAGGTTAGCAAATGTATAGAATGGAATTAAATAATGTGAACTTCTGTGGTAACATATCATCTAAAAGTTTGCAAATACCCAGAGTCATAGCTGATTCACAAAAAATTCAATTTACTTGAGGCAGTGACCATATGATGATAATGAATCAAACTTTTTACTGAATTAATTGGTCAAATCAATCAAAACACAAATTCAAAGGGGAAAAAAAGGAAGTCCAGTTGATTGGCTGATTTGAATGGCTAATACAGCAGAATGAGTCAAATGATGAGCTTGAAATACATACTGCTTTAATTTTATTTAAACCATAGACGTCTGTTTGCCTTTAGGATTAGGACAGCCCCCAAAAGCACTGCTTTCTAAACTGGGCTGTTTGTTAGAATCACCTGGGGAGCTTTCGAAACTTCCAAAATCCCAGCCACAGCCCTCATCATTTAAATCAGAATCCCTGGGGTGAGCCCCAGTGATGCCAGTGTTCAGACAAGTGGGGGAACCACTGACATCAAATTCAAACAATTAGGAATGAAACCACTATACTTAACTTCCCACAACTTGGGTGGAAGCCCAAGTTCGAGGAGAAAAGGGGACTTTGCAATAATAGAATAGTAATTATTGTAAGCTGATCATTTTTCACATAATTTGTTCTTGCTACTTAAAAAGTAATCGCTGACTGTAATATTTTTCAAGTTCTAACCAAGTGATAAGCACTGTGCTGGCATTTTACGTGGATTATTTTATTCAGTCCTCACACGTGCCAGAGAAGCTTTATGGAGTTGGTACGATTATTGGGCCCATGTTATAGATGGGGAAGCTGATGGGGAAACTGAAACTCAGGAGGGTAAATGCTTGCCCCAGGTCACCCAACCAGCAAGTGGTCAAGGGAGAGCCAGCTCAAAGCAGTGTGACTGCCCAGCCTGTGTCTGAGTTGTCTTGAAAACCAGCGACTTAAAGCTGAGAGCTGCCTTAGTTTTTGTGCTTCTCTGTCTTACCTCTTTGGGGCACTGGTTTCTTTTCCTGTTCTTTGTTCCTGGATGCCAAATAGCACACAAAAGCAAGTTTCTGACACCCCTTCTGTCTCAGGGGAGGCCATCACCAACAGAAAGGAAACCTGAGACAGAGCCCCCACCTGGAGCAAACAGACGTATTTGCTAAAGCGTGTTGAAAATGTCGTTGAAAGCGTCAGAATCTAACAGTGCTTTCCATTTACTGCAAACCTTACTTCGTAAAATCTTCAGTATTGAACTGTCAACCTGTGTGGGTTTGTTTAAAGAGTTCTTTTCTTTCTCTCTCTTTTTCAGGTCAGCCCCTTGAATAACATGTGTTAAGCACCAGCTGAATTCTGAACATTTAGATTATAAACATTAACAGTTTGAGTTGCACGATGAAAAACAAAACAAAAAGATGAAATTACAATATCATGTCACGGTCATTTGCAACAGTTTCTTGTCTGTTCATTTCTCGTCCCTGCTTCACACAGAGAAGCTGAGAGGGGAGCTAAATGCCCCCCAGGGCCAGGGCCAGGGCCCACTGCGGTGGGAGCCAGACCGGCCCCTCTCAGCAGGCGTGTTTCTTGGTTTCTTATCCCGCCCGCACATCCCCGGGAGCGGATCCTCTCCCCTGGAGGCATCACATACACGGCGCCCCGCCGTGTATTTGAGACCGGACCTGTAGCCACCCTGCCAGGCCACACTGGCCTTGAAAGGGACCAGAACTCCCCTCCGGTACCAGGCAGGGCCCCGGAGGAAACAAATCCACATCCTTGTGGAAGGGCAGGTCCAGGATAGGCCGACCAGGTGTCTCGTTTTAAACAGGACGGAAAACAACAGTACCGTCCCGTTCTGGTACGTCTGGTCAGCCTGGTCTCACTGGGCCAAATTCAAGGTGTCAGTAGGCGGCCCAGACCTACCGTGGGATGGTACTGTCGTCTTCTGTCCTGTTTAACATGGGACGTCTGGTCAGCCTCATCCAGAAGGGTCAAGCCTCTGCCCCACAGATCAGGCTGCGGGCGGGGGCCGGGCAGCACTGCACACCCCTGCGAGTGGGCACTCACCTTCGAGGAGGAAGCAGCCCGGACCCTGGCTCTGCTGCCCCCCGAACGGCAGCCCTCCCACCGGCCTCTGGGCAGAACTGGCCGGGCCGTCGCTGTGGTGCGTGCGGCAGAACCGGGCTGGAGGTGGGGTGGCCTTTCGTGTCCTTTTAGGCTTCCTTCTTTAACGACAAGCTCCTTTATACATAGCACTTACGTTCTCGGCGTTTCACTGAGCTCAAATGGAAGGGCTGAGCGAACCCTGGGTGGGCTGCCCAGCCATGTCGCGCTGAGTGGGACCGGAAACATCGGTGCTGTCCAATCTCACACAGGACGTGCAGTCAGCCTACTGACACCTTGAATTGAGCCCAGTGGGACCAAGCTGACCAGACGGGACGGTACCATTGTTTTCTGTCCCATTTAAAATGGGACGTCTGGTCAGCTCAATCCTGAGGGCAAGGCCATGCGCCCAAGAACCCAGAGGCTGGATTTGATTCCTGGTCCCCTGTTCATCTGCTCAGCTCAGACAGTCACGTTTCCCCTGCACCTTCTACCAAGGAGGTAATTCTCGGTGCTAAGTGACCTCCGAGGCCGCCTTGGAAGCAGAGAACACTGAAGGAGACGTGCTTTTCACCTGCCGGGCGTCCTCACGTGCGCGTGAGTGGGCGACGCCAAGCCGTAATTCGCTCTGCGAGTTGGCCGAAATCACTGCGGGTTCTACTGGGCGCTCATAAGGGTGAGAGATGGCCGGGCTCCCACGGGGACGGCAGGTGGCACGCTTCCCGGGTGGCCACCTCCATCTGCAGCTGTCGGAGCTATTTGCAGCTCTCCACATCCTGAGAGCTGGATCCAGAGGCTTCTCCCTGGAGGGTATAAGACACAGACGCCGTGAGAGGGGGATGAGCAGGAAAACCAGGAGACCGGTCTGGGCCGTCCTGGATCGGGAAAAGGCCTGGAGAAGGTGGCACATAGTGGCCCGCGGGATTCTAAGAAACTTCTGCTGGGGCTGACCCAGAGGGCCACTCAACATTAGCCAGCCACCACTCGTCCCAGCCAGCTGAAGTCGAGTAAGCAGGTGGAAGTACTAATAAAGTTCAATAACTTCCTGTTACCTCCTCAGAGAGAAGCTTCCAGACTGCCTCAGTAGCCCACCTCCTGCCTTCACCCTCTATCTATTACATTACCTCGTTTCACTTCTCCAAGGCCCTTAGCAGCATCCGGAATTATTTTCTCGTGTGTTTGTTTACTTGTTCGCCGTCTCCATGAAAATGTAAGCTTGTGGAAATGTCGCCGGGGGCACTTGGTCTGTGTTGTCTCTGGGTCTCTGGCGCCAAGCACAGTGCCTGACTCACCTGTAAATGAATGGCGAATCCCAGTTGAGCAGGCTGCCCACTGATTATTGGTCTAGGAGCTGGATTTCTCAACTTGACATTGGGAGGAGCTATTGCCATCAACCTTCAGAAGGAAACTGGATTTATTGGGGGGCGGGGAGGGGCCAGAAAAATGCATTCTCCCTGAGCTTGTATACTTTCCAACCCACAGTGTAGGATCTGGTGAAAAAAATGTCAGTGGTCTTCACAGTTTTTCTATGAGATGTATACCACTTATCACTATTTAATGTAATAACCTCGTGTCATTTATAGAAGGTTAAATTATAGGGTTAACTAGAAGGTTACGATAATATAACCTTAAGCCCAATCACCTAAAACTTGGTTAAAATAAATTTGAGACTCAGTTCAGTTTAATTCAATAAATTTGACTCAGTGACAGATCCAACGTAGTCTGTTGTATTTAATAAGAATCCAGCCCATAAAGGAAGAGTTAATGACATTAATAAAATTACCTTTATGTATTAATGGAACTGAAGGAGTCACAAAAGTTCTTTATGCCTAAATGTTTGATATTCAAGAAGAAAATCAGCTGAAAAGAAAAGACTTGTCAAAAGTGTCAGTTATTTCTGATAACAATATCCACATCTGAAGATAATGTGAAAATGAGAGAAGTGTCTACTCTTCCCAATATCTCAGAGTTCAGAACTTACTTCTCTATCATTATAATGAAATGTCCTCGTTTATTTTCTTCTTCTTGTTTTGTTTTGTTTGCCACCATGATCTCAAATCCCTCCAGGCAACTGAGTGGTAAGGGACATCAACTTAAATTTCTAGAAATGATTCTTATCCTCTTCAGTATTGGAACCAATGTGTGGGAATTTGTAGTTTGCTGCCGAGTAGAAAATGCATTCATTCCCGAAGCCCTTCCTGAGGAGCAGCCTCACAGGTGATCCAGCAGCCAGGAAGACAGGAGCGGGCCCAGCCCAGCCCTCCTGGAACGGACAGCCCGCCCAGAACAATGTTACCGCATCATTTGAACGGACTTGCAGACCATCATGGAATTTGAATTGCGTTTTGACTCCCTCCCTCTTCTTGAGAGAAAGTAGAAAATAGAAATCTCAGGTCAAAGGACTTGGCTGGAAGGTAATGGACATGGGGAACCGGGGCTCCCACACCATGCCTCTAGATTTTTAGAGACCAGAAATGAGTAAGATTTGGGGGTGAGGCCTGCCCCAGCCCCACCAGAGAGGTCGGTAGGATGTGCACAGACCCTAGAGGTGCCTGAGATTCTGACCAGCAGACTCAGTGAGTGGTCCCAGGTGCCTGGTTTCACTGGAGGTTTGGGTCAGGAGAGGAAGGATCTACTCATAAGCATTTATTCATTCTTTTTTTTTTTTTTCATCCTTTCATCCTATTTGATGATGGAGGCATGAAAGCTACTGAAGATATATTCAGAACTTAATTTCTGTTTATACCAGCGGCTTCTTCATACTTTTCCCATTTAAAAAAGAGGTATTTCTAATAAATCAAACTGGAGATGTTTTTATGATATTTTTAAAGTGCGATTTTAAACATTATTATTAGTAATAGCTTACTAAGACTGCTTAGGCGTAAAAGTGAGGAAAAATCAGATTTGGTCTAAAAATAAAGACAGAGGAAAAAAGAAAAAGCATCTCTGTTGATTTTTCTCCAGGTCAGTTGATTCTTAATAATGATTCTTTAAAAACCATCAAGACCATAACATAGAGTTTTTCAAAAACTCCAAGTGTTATATTTATGATATCAATATATATAACAGATATCTACTACATATAGTAGATATATAATAGAATGTTATTATATAATAACCTAATTTTAAAAAATAAAGTCAATATGTTTAATGGTCCATTATGATTATCTGAGAAGTTCAATGTAGAAATTCATGACATAAAGTTTTACAATACTGACCTCTAAAATTTGGGTTCTCAAAAAAATATGAAATTTATGCTGCTTTTCTGGTTTGACCTGAAAATAGATAAAACAAATTCCTACGGGATTGATAGAAGATCAGTCTAAATTACTAATCCGATTTCATGTTGACCTGTTGGCCACCATTAAATAAGATACATACTTCACAGAAGAAGTGTTGCTGTGTTTCTTGGTCTTAAATTATATGTGAAAATACAGTTAACCTTATTTTAAGAAAAAAATTCTGATACAAAGGACTAATTAATAAGTTTGGAACATTACATAGCTTGTCATTAAGAACAGTGATATCCTGAAATGAAAAGCAAGAAAGCTCTAATGCTTTTGCAAACTTCTCTTCAGTATTTTTTTTTTTCACCCATTCCAATTGATCTACATATTCTCTTTGGCAGTCCCACAATTACTTGAATTTAAAAGCTCTTTCTGATCATCTTCAACCTGAAAAAGTAGTAAAATGACGGATGTATAAAAGAAAATGGACATTCCGACCCAGTGGCTTGCCAGGTTTTCCAGGCCTTTCATGTGCTTGCTTTTGAAGGTTTACCCCTTTCACGATTTCTGCCATGGCTGGAGGCCTGAACCTTTATAAAATCTTGGACACCATGACCCTACCTTGTCTCCCTTTTATGTAAAAATTGTCTGAATAGCCTTCTGAAAAGTTACGACATTTGGGTGAAAACTTTCTGAAGGCCGCTTGGTAGAATTCACCAAATTTGACTCATGCTTTGATCCGACAATCTCATTTGGAGGAATATATGTATCACCTAAGGAAATAATCATGGGCACAAGGGTATGGCTAGAAGGAAAGGACAGCCATCTTAGCCTTTTCCATAATAGTGAAAAATCAAAACCTAAGCAAATGTCTGGTGCTGCGGGATGGTACATTTAGGATACCATTGCAGGCATTAAGAATGATGCAGGGCGGAAGAAGAATATATGATGACGAATTTTTGTCTAAGACTGTTGAAGCAGAACAAGTAGTTTACAAATGGACCGTTTTGTAAGTAGGCTGCCATTTGGTAAAACAAAAATCCGAATCCAACAACCAAAAGGCAACCCAATTAAAAAGGGCAGAGAACTCGAGTTAAGACAGCTCTCTACAGAGGATGGACAGATGGCCAATAAGCACAGGAAGAGATGCGCCACCTCATTAGTCCTTAGAGAGATGCAAATGAAAACCACAGTGAGCTATTACTTCATACACTATGTCGGCTATTATTTTTTGTTTAGAAAATGAAAATGGGCCATGTTGGCAAGGCCGTGGAGAAATCGCACTGTTACACACCGCTGTGGGGAGGTAAAAGGGCAGCTGCTGTGAAAGAGTTCGGCGGCCCCTCCAAAACTTAACATGGAATTACCACATGACCCAGCAATTCCACTGCTAGGTAGGTACCCCAAAGAATTGAAAATGGGGATTCAAGCAAAAACATAAAAATGTGTGTTCATAGCAACACTAGTGACAATAACTAAGAGGCAACAGGCCAGTGCCCGTCAGTGGATGAATGGATAAATGAATTGTGATGTCTATGCACAATGGAATATTATTCAGCCCTAAAGTGGAATGAAGTGCTGGCGTATACTATGACGTGGATGAACCTTGGAAACATTAGGCTAAGTGAAAGAAGCCAGGTGCACAAGGTCACATTTGATGATTGCATTTATATGAAGTTTCCAGAATAGGTAAATCCACTGAGATGATGAAGACTGGTTGTTGCCAAGGGCTAAGGGGGAGAGGGAATTAATGGGTTTGGGATTGCCTTTTGGGGTGATGAAAATGTTTGAAACTACAGAGTGGTCGTACACCACAATGAATGTACTAAATGCCACTGAATTGTACACTGTAACATGGTTAATTTTGTTATGTAACTCTCACCTCAGTTTTAAAATTATATATATGTGTGTGTGTGTGTGTGTGTGTGTGTGTGTGTGTGTATTACATCTATCTCGCATATATTTACGCAAGAAAAAACCCAGTCATAATGCCTCTATTTTCCATATGACATGGCTGGATACTTTCCAGACAGCCCTCGTATACAAAACTAGAAGGGTGCACGGTATTTTTAAAAAATCTTTCTGACTAGTAGAATTATAGATTTTTTTGTGTCTTGCTTGCTTGCTTTCAATAAATGCAAATTTCATTCACTTAATAGTAAGGGTCAAGAGCTTTTCAAAAGCCATCGCAGCGTGTAGCGAATGCAAGCCTCCCATTTATTCCTGGAAATTCGCGCTGCAGTTCCAAGGGTGCATAAGAAGGACCCACTCTTCTGGTGCTTTCTAGCTCTTTGGAGTCAGGTAGCCTATAACTTTCTGTATGATTGGCAGTATTTTGGTTTTGCTTTGCCTGGAAGCGTTCTGAGTCCAAGGCAAAAGGAGGAGGAAGGCCAGAGAGGAATCACAGTGATGGCAGAGGGTGCTGCCTGGCTTGCATTGCAGCCACTGCAGCCATGGCAGGAGAACCCAGGCATGAAAGTAAGGGGCAGGGAGGGAGCCTGCCAGCCCCTTGTTATTACTGTCCTGAAAAAGGAGAGGGAAGAACTCACACTTCTGCACCTACTGTGAGCCCAGCACTGCTGGATTGCTTTGTCCTGGCTTTTGGCCCTTGAGCAGGCCTCTGAGTATCTGTGGGCCTCCGCCCTCTACTCTAAAAACACAGAGGCTGGACCTCCAGAGCCCTTGGGTGCTGTGACATACATACATATATCGGGGGTGCCAAAAAAACGCACACACATTTCAAGAGCTGTTATCTATGTATTACATAAATACCGATGGTCACCACTTTGAGCACCTCTTATAATTGCAGAAGTCACATGTGTCTTGCATTCATCTTTCGTTATCAGTAGATATTGGGTATTACAATGTTAATAAGCATTTTTTCCTTTCTTAAAATGTGTCTACACTTTTTTGGCACCCTCCATATACACGTCATTGTGTAGATGGTCCCAAAGCTGGGGCGACTCCCTGCCTCCCTGCTCCGCAGCCTGTGTGCCTAGTCCACCTGACTCCAGATGCACAAGACCTCAGCTTCCCTGAAATGCGGGGTGGGAGTGGGCGGGGCTGCCATGTCCTCGCTCTGGGTGGCTCCTGGCTCACCCTTCACACCTTCCTGGACATCACGCGGCACCTGAGGATGTGACAACCGAGCTTCCGGCTATTCTGTAGGAGTGCTCTCTCACACTCCACAGACAACTCATTCTGTTCCAGGACTCTACTCTCTTACTTGCTTCTGTTCAGAACACTGTATAAGATGACCTTGAACTAAAACCCAAGGAACGAGAATGTGGTGAAGTCTGTAATTAGGCATTCTATGGAACTCCAAGGAACTGAGTTGCATTCCACTTGAAAGCCTATGAATGCAACTGTGTTTTTACATGTGTCGGAGTCCTGTACCCTAAACTACCATCTCCAGCTACAGGGGACGCGGTGGCCAGTATCCATTCCACTTCTTCAAGTAACCTCCCATCTCCTAGTGCCCAGAATTCGGCCCACACAGTCCTTGACTACAATCTGTAAGCCAAAGTCGCTTTTCCAAAACTGTTGGCTACAGCTTCTGTAAAGATTGACACACAATCTCTGCCAGAAAAAGCCCTCCCCTGGCGAAACTGCCAGATGCTTCCATTTAGGGTGGAGGATGCCAACGTGGGGAGCGTGTTCATTTTTCACAACGGATTACTTAAATATTTAGTTATTGTGTTAACTTTTTAGAAAAATAATTTATTCAGTAGTTTAAATAATCAACAGCCAACCCAAAGGTCTTGCAGTTGATTCTGTCTTCTTGTGTTTGGGTGGCTTGAAATAAATGACCATATTTCAGCATTTTAATTTCTCATCTTTCAAACATGGAGTTATTTCATAGAGCCAAAGAATGACCAGTAAAACTCTTATCATAAAAATCATTGTTAAAATGTTTCACAGTTAAGTACAGCTTCTTGTTGGGGGACAGGGGTGGGGGAGGCAATTTGTCATTATTTGTCGAAGGTGTAAATCCACGTACCTCTGACTCAGCAATTCTACTGTGAAGTATCTAGACCTCTACATGCCTAAGAGAAAGGTAGAGAGGTAGAGTTCCCTGCAGTTGTTAGAAATAGCAAAAAAAAAAAAAAAAAAAAAAAAAAAAAAAAAAAAAAAAAAAAAAAAAAAAAAGGCAACACAAATGACCATCAGTAAAGGAATGTTGAGGCATCGCACTGTGGAATGTCCATGGCTGAACTGTGACTGAAGAGAAAAATAAAAAAGTACATTATAAAAATTTACAAGGGTTTCTGCAATCCCCTTTCACTGAATTTGACCATTACTGGCTTTCAGTTTCCACATACTCGACCCTCACCTGCCGTTCCTCACGCCGTCACTCTCGTCTACCGTAGTTTCTCCTATTATTCCAGGTCTGTATTACTACTTCCTTTTTCAGTGGGTGACCAATAAATTCAACTACACAAAGGTTCCAACCAATGGACATGCCTAAAAGGCCTAAGTGATTACACTTCCTCCCGGTAGATATATTTCGGATTGAAACCCTCTGGAAAGTGGGTGTTACGTATTCTGGAGTGTGCCACGTTAAATGAGGCCTGTCGCTCCATGTCGTGTGGTGTATACATTTCTGTGCCATAGTGTCTCATTATATTGCAGCAGTTCTAGAACAGAGCACATTTTCCCTTATTACTCCAGGGAGCAACTTGGCGCAGACCCAGGGAATTTCCCAAGTTTTGGCAAGTATTATTTAGCACTGCTGTTCACATCTTTGCTTAGAGGGGGACAAGAAAATGAACCAGCTTGCCTCTTTTGTTGCAGAGGTATCCAAATTGTTTTCTGGCTTTTATGTAGTTTTAAAAGGATTTCAAATCATTTGAAAATGACAAAGCAAATATGAAGAGCGTTTTAAACAACTTACCACAATCCCTTATTAGTAAAACAGCCTAATTACTAGCCAATGGTTCACACTCAAGCAATTCCAAGATTGAAGCTGTATCTGTTTTGTGCCAATTCGCAGTGATACTATCGTAAGGCAGAAAGTGCCTGGCTGCTACTGAAAAAGAGCTATTTCAGGCCCTTTCAGAAGGCGTGCCATATCAAGCCGACCTAGATTTGAACTTTCGTCACAGATTACGTGATGCCAAAGGAGGTGGCTAGGATTTTCATTCAAAAAATTGCTATCTTGTCTCTCCAGTGTAGTTTTCCACATAGCTAGATAGTACACTTCCATGTCTGAGCAACATTTGCAATGACCTGGGTGCGAGGGAAATATTTGTCGAACACAGGCCCTTTCCATCTTCATCATTTAAATCTTACCCTGTGATGTACAGGGCACAAAGGTTTTCTTTTTCTGATTTCACTCTAAAAACATTAAGAAATATGGCCAATACCAACACCTTGATGGAAGCTCAGAATTACAACCAGCAGGTTCTCAACCTTTACATAGGAAAGTTAGGACACTGGGTTTTAGTTAGGTTTTAAACAGTATTCTGACTGCAAATGCAGAAAATTTAATACTAAGATTTATATTATTTCATCCTTTCTTGAACAACCTTTATACCCCATAGTGCTACAACTTATTTCTAAAAATTAAGTTACTATGCATTAACTTAAAATAATCATTTGCAGTTTTACACTGTATTATCTAAATTGCCTCCCACCTTCATTCACTTGTGTTTTGGACCAAGTCCCAAGTTATCATTCAAACACTCAACAGAACTATTTTTTGTTAAGACCTGAAACCAGCTAATTAGCCCAAAAAAGCCTTGCTCCCATTCTCAACATCTTAAAAAACATGACACTCACTAGTACAGTTTCAAGCAGAATTCACTTTTAGGTGGATCACACTTGCCAAACAACTAAACATTGCAGAAACTTCAGAATCATGATACTGCCTTGTCCTCTTGACTGAAAATGTGATAAATTTGGACACAATTTTGGCCTTTCTACTGAGGTCCACTCATTTGGCTTAGAAAACTAAATTTTTTTTACATTTATAAACACTATGTCTGACTTTTACTTAACATGTGGCTTGCTTTAAAAACCCACTATCTTGTTTAACCCAATATTCTGAAAGTAAAATTAGTTCTTCCTCATTTAGCATTCTCAGAGAACACTTGGAATGTTTGACAAAAATGTTTTTATCAGCCCATTAACCTATTTATAAGCATGAAGTGAGTATTTTTAAAGGGAATAACTTTGCCAGCCTTTACACTTATTTAAATGGTGTTGCTAAGTTATAATCAGAAACAAGATTAAAATAGTATATAACAAGATCTTCAAATTTTAAGTGAAAGCCATTTAACTAATATTTAAAACCTCTGCAATTATTAGTTTATTAGTATCATCCAGGACTCAGATGTTCAGTATTCCTCCTGAAATTACATAAACAAATGCAAATGGAAAGAATCCAAGTCAAAATTATATAACAAAACAGCACTCCATCACAAAAGCGTGTAAAATTACAAGAACGCTATTTTAAAACACTGGCACTTTAAGAGAACGATCTCAAAAACCACAGAATTGCCAAATTGTTCCCTAAATGTCTAAGCAGATAAACATGACCCTAATGAATGAGTTTGAGTTTTGTAAAAAAAAATCAAGTTCAAATAAATTGGACAATTCATACTGAGAAAATAAAGTGTCTTCTTCCCTCATGTCTATTTGATTTATAAAGGGGCAAACCATAATCTAAGAAAATATACTTGATTTTAAACATTGCATACGATTTTAAGTTGGCCCAATTAATTCAAGATACCTTTAATGGTGTCTCATTTCCAAAGCAATCCACACTGAAGTAGAAGACATTTACCGCCAGCACTTGGGTGTTTTTCTACATCAGAGCCTTTGCAGGGATAAGGTCAACAAAAAATTTTAATGTGGCAGTCTTGTATTTTAAGCTCACGCTTTTGGGGATACATTCTCAGGTCTTCTTTAACGTGGGAACTGCAAATATAACTGCCATTACATGGTAATGGGAGTTAAAACATGTAGAGTCCTCATGTAAAGATTAGAACATACTTTTCTATTAGTCCTTCAAGGACAGACTTTCAAAATGTTTGATTCTAATAATCCCATGCTGTGATTACACTGGTCACTCTTC
This sequence comes from Lyroderma lyra, assembly GCA_004026885.1. Classification (NCBI taxonomy): domain Eukaryota; kingdom Metazoa; phylum Chordata; class Mammalia; order Chiroptera; family Megadermatidae; genus Lyroderma; species Lyroderma lyra. Next base: position 521 of record PVJL010015374.1, on the reverse strand, counting down.
ACTTTGTCAATGTAACTGGGCTATGTGAAATCTGATTATCAACTGATCCAAGATTTTGAGTTTCAGTTATGGATGAAAATTGTTTCAATTCAACTCTTATTACCCTCATCATGAGTATGCAGGGTGTGTAGACAAAAGCTTTCTGTCAGTAACTATATGAAAAGATAAACACTGTAATAAATCGTGATCCAAAATGGGCAAAAGCAAAAGACTAGCTTCCCCTCAAGAAGAAAAATTTCAGACCTATGAAAAGGACAACAGTACTAATAAAAAAAATTGTATTTACTTAGAAGCATTCAGAATGTCAACAAAACAGCTGCAATTTTTTTTTGCAATTACAGAGTGGTATTCAGTTAACAGAACAACAATTATTTCGTATAAGCTGCATCAGAGACAACTGAAGATGAAAATAACTACCATCCCCATATATAACTAATTTGTGCTGTGCACCAACAAGGACCTGCTTTAAATTTCCATGCCAATTTACAACCCCCATACTGTACCAGGCAAGGTTAGTGGCT
>PVJL010015373.1:0-24574 GCA_004026885.1 Lyroderma lyra | reverse complement strand
AAATAAGGAAATAACAGCTCTAAACGACACATTACAGCAGTTGGACATCATTGACATTTACAGGACACTTCATCCAGCAAAAAGAGACTACACCTTCTTTTCTAGTGCGCATGGAACATTCTCAAGAATAGACCATATGCTGGGACACAAAAGTAGCCTCAGCAAATTCAAGAAGATCGAAATCATACCAAGTGTATTCCCAATAGTAGTACTAATAGTTGCAGCAGGATTTAGTGAACTCTTGCAACGGTCCACATACTTTTTCATGCACTTTGGTTGTGCATAGAAATCTTCACAATAACTCTATAAAGTATGAGTATGTATTACTTTTGTTCATTTTAAGATAAGGAAACTGAAGCACAGAGAGACTGGATAACTTGCCTAACTCTCTCTCTCTCTTAAGTGAAGTGTGAATGTTCTTTACTCATCAAGGACTAGGGACAGCCAGTACCACCTTTATCTTCAAAGTTCTTGTCTGATTTCAGCAGGACCCCTGCCAGGGTAAATTTCTTGGTCACTCTGAACATAGCATTTGATTTGCCTGCCTCATCCTATCTCAGACAGTTTTAATGAGACCAAGAGGCAAACATACATGAAATGTGTTAACAAGTTAAAGAAAAATGACATGCATTCTATGATTCTGAAATACTTAAGACAGACAAGGTTTTATAATCTCAACACTGGTGATATTACCATTTATCTATCTGGTAATTTTTACAAGAAAAATCCCTTTTCTATTTGGATCCATGTATTTTGGGAAAGCCATTTCCCTTTTTAAGTAAGTCTAAAAGAATTTCCAATCAAAGGAAAATTGCAGCAGAAATTCCTAAGAGAAGGCACAGGGACCACAGAGACAGGAGTGACTGAAAAAACAGAAAAAGATGGAAATAAACAATGATAGCTTCCACTGATAAGCAATAGCAACAACAAAATCTATCCAAGCCAAACTATTTCAAAGCCCTCTACTTTTAATAAGGACAGAACTGGCTCAGAATAGGCTTAATTCTGAAAATTATAAAATATGATCATGCTGATATGTCTTTTATGGGAGATTATCAAAACATATTCCCCAAAGAGAACAAACTGACAACCTTATTCTGCAGGCATGTCCAACCTGCGGCCCAGGATGGCTTTGAATGCGGCCCAACCCAAATTCTTAGAGCATTATGAGACTTTTTTGTCACTTTCTTTTTTAGCTCATCAGCTATCGTTAGTGTTAGTGTATTTTATGTGTGGCCCAAGACAGTTCTTCTTCCATTGTGGTCCAGGGAAGCCAAAGGGTTGGACACTGCTGCTCTAGAGCAAACCTTTTACCTCGCGTTTTCGAGGTTTTAGCAGAGATGGTAGAAAAGCAGAGGAAGACTTCTGTCCTTTGACTGGACTCAAACTCCTTCTCTTGTAGAAACGGGGGCGTGTGAAATATATAGCACTGATACTTTAGCAAAACATAAGACAATGGTACCCGATCTTGGGAGAGGGCCTTGTCACTTGCTCGTGGAAGGTTACAAAGAACTAAACATCTTTCCTCTCCAAATAGTCTGGCTTTTAAAGAGAATTAATGCACTGAGCAGATAAGAACATGAAACTCAGTAGGAAGAGGAAAGAGTCTGAAGCAGAACAGAGTCAGAAATCAAGAGCTGGGAGAAAGACAAGTATTTATTGTATTTAATGGTTTTTATGGATTATGCTTTTAAGTCTTTTCACTCAGAGAGATGGGCCATGTTCTTGGTCTGGCCATTTAAAACTTCCTGATGTCAGAAAAGGGTGAGCAGCAGAGAAAACACCTCCCTTTTATTGCAGTAGAAATAGAAATGTCAGCAAAAGGTACTGGCTTGTGTTCTTTGTTCTTTTTATCAGCAAAGCCAGTGGGTTGCTATTGTTTGCTGGCCTAACAAAAATGAAACCAAGGCTTTCAGTGAACGGCCTTCTATTCTTCTGCCAAATGCTGACTCAACAGACCACCTTCTGCAACAGCTTGCTTTAATGATCTTAGACAGTTTCTGTTCATGTTTTGTACTGGCGGGGTCACAGAGAAGCAAGAGGGGTAACAGAATGCGGAATGGAATGGAAACAAAAGTCAGTGGTGGGAAGGTTATTTGGCTGCTATCAAATCAGTCCCTCAGGGAGGCAGAACTGGAATTACTTATTAGCTTCCTACTACATGTCTTGTAGTTATTTCACGTGTTATCATAAAATTTAATGCTTTGTAAAATTTCCGTCCTCTTCATTCAACAAAATGCATTCAACTCTTCTCAACAAATCTTTCTGCAATCTTCATAACTTCTCTGGGAATTTTTTTTTTTCAGCTATTGCTAGTGTTGGTGTATTTTTGTGTGGCCCATCTGGGATTTTTAATTTATTGAAAATAAATTAAACTTTAAACTGTGATGATGCTACCTAACAAGCACAGTCAAGGATGTGATGCAAAATCAGATAAGCAGCCTCCAATCCATAGGCTTGTTAGGGTCTGGGGATGCTACATGGTTCACTCTGGACCCTCAACTGGCAAAACTGAAGTTCAGCTCTCATAGTCCAACTTGCTGGAGGCTTCAGTGAGCCCTCAGGACTATGAGTTAACAGTGATGACTTGTAATAATGCATATGGCATTCTGAGCTAGAGGGAATCAAGCTTCCTTTTGGGACATTCATGCCACCACCCCCTTCTGTCTGGCTTGTGGCACTGGATTTGCCATCTTCCAGGAAACCTGTTGTAGAAGAGATGTTCAAGACCCCAGTCACAAAGGGACAGCAGCAAGGAATGGTTGGTTGCCTTTCTCAATAAAAACCATTCTAACAATCTGAAATTGTATAATAGAAATGCCATTCAAGTCAATGCAGACCCTTACAAACATTAATTAGGGTGTTTTTGAGATATTAATAAATGTTGACTGAGTAACGGACTGACTATGTAGGAGATCTCTTTAACTCTGTTGATGGCGGAATGCCTTTTGAACATTTTTTAAAGCAAAAATCTCCTTGAGTGAAGTTGGGGAGTGATAAAAAGTAAAGCAAAAGGGAGTTCCCTGGTGGTGCAGTGGCTAGGCTTCAGTGCTCTCAATGCCGCAGCCTGGGTTCAATTCCCAGCCAGGAAACCACTCCCCCTACCTCCCCCAAAAAAGTGAAGTGAAAAAAAAATGATGGGGGGTGTGTGTGGAGAGAGATCACCTAAACATATCTGGAGATAAAATCAGTTATCCCTGTTTATCTTTTGTTTGGGTCATCACCACCTTTAACTGCTCACATGATAATATATCCATCTGCTTTCTTAAAATATCAGGAGAGTGTTTCAGATGTCGAAGTGCTCAGCTGGCTTTTCCCCTTTCCCAAGATGCCTTTAACCAGAAGGAAGAACAGGTGAGGGAATTGAGGAGCAAAGCTAAGGAAAACAAAGGAAAGAGTGAGCAGCCCCCAGGACCTGTCCTTAATCTCCTGATACCATGTAGACTTGAGCTCTGGGTACAAGTCAACTGATATTGTAACAAAGTAACTCAAACACTAAGATACAGCCATTTTCCTTCTTAAAAAAAATGGAAAATATAAAATTGTCCTCTTTACTCCACTTTCTCCGACCCTATACAGTTTTGTTTCAGTTGATTTTGTATTATTTTTCAGTTTCACTTTCTCCTTGTCATTTGCTTGATTTCACTAGAAACGAACCATTTACTTTCTATTTCTGTTACTCCTAATTGAGGCAACAACTGAGGGAGACTGCAGATAAGGGTAAGTCATATTTTCTGTTATTTGAAATTACAGACACATGATCCTTTGAGGAGATAATTTAAATATAGGTCAAAGTTTACCAGAAAGATAATGTGGTATTATAAAATTGATGTTGATAACAATAAAACTCAAGTTATGGGCCTTTAATGTTATTTTGTGAAAATGAACTAGAAGCAAGGTGTGAATTGCACTATTTGTCTTTCCTTCGCTTAAAAATCTCTAATATAAATTTTTTGTAGAATTATAACCATAAGTGACTCCTAAATGATCAAAGAAAGAGGAAATCATGGCTAGTAGACCCTGCGGTTTAAATGAAGTGTAAGTGATTTAGGGCAGGGACTTTAAAACCCAGGAGACCTGGCTTGAATGGTTCTGTGACTTTCTAGTGATAAGACATCAGGAAAGCTCAATACCTTCTCTAAATCCTTGGGATCCTCACCTATAAAATGGGGTTAATAATAGTGTCTTCCTTTACAGGGTTGTGATGAAAAGTAAATAAGGTGACGCATTAAAGTCCATACACAAAGTAACAGTAAACAAAATAATGAGATAGGATGATATATGACATGCAATGTCTTTGAAAACTGATTCAAAATTAACCAGAAATTTGGATTAACTAGAATATCTTTATGTGGCCACTTGAGATAGTACAGAAAACTTTAATAACAAATTAATAACTTTTTTTTGGGGGGGGAAGGAAGGTGCTAAATAATGATTTACCACATTTTGCTTGTTTCAGAACCAAGGCACTATGGAGCTATAATCTATTTGAATTTCTCACCAGAGACATTTTGCAAACCTGGGTTTATTCATGTTTTAGAACCACTTGGTTTGCTGACAGAGGTTTAAATTCAGGAATAAAAATGATTTCATTTTTATATTTGTAGATAACTTTAAATGGTCTATTTAACATACATAAATACAGAAATTTAAAAAACTAATGACACTTTCCGGGCTTGAACTATTTTACGATTTTTTGTGAGAGTATTCAGATATGGTTGTTGAGAATAAACATTTGAACTTCCTCCCTTTTGCTAATAACAGATAATCTACAAGTCTGTTTACCTTGTCATGATTAATCCAAGGAAACCCAAACACAAGGATTATAGAAACCAGCCAGAGACCCTGAGATTGACTATAGTGATGAAAACATATATTGAGTTCTTAGCAGGCAGATGCTCCATATAACTTATTATATTTAGTTTTCATTACTGTCCCTCAAGGTAAGTATTAATAGCCCTAGTTTACAGGACTTACCCTGTAAACCTGCTTATATTTCCTTCAAATGCTAATGACTAAAAATTACTGAATGTAATAATTTCATAGCAGATTGGAAATCTTGTTCACTTTAAAACCCTTTATGGAAAAAATATGTATGGCTCTAAATTTTTATTGTTTGATAATGCTGAAAGTGTCTGGATTAACTAGTAAGGATATTTGAATTGGAAAATCCTCAGCAATGTATATAATGCAAAAAATAGCGGTATAGGAGTTAATTTTAATAAGAGAAGGACACAAAAAGTCCTTTTCCTTAATCAGTTAATATTTTGATAATGATTCAAATTGTTAAAGAGCAGAACAGGTATTTCATTTTCCTTCTTGACCCACCTCTGAAAATATGGTCAGAACTAGATAATTTCTTATATTTTAATGAAAGTATGTTTTTGTTAATATAAAATATTCTAAGTCCAAAATCCTTTATATGTGAACAGCATTATACTTTAAAAAAAGACATTTTCACTCCTAATAATAATGGAATCTATTAATAATAAGAATAGAGTTTCTGGGATAGGTTTAAATGGGCAGGGGGAGATAGGTTATGATTTTTAAAAATTGTGGGAACTAATAATATATATGGGTAGATCCATATGTATATATGTCAAGGAATACTTATGTCCTTTTTGCCAGATTTTGTCAATAAGTTTAAGACTATACAATATATTAGTAAGGTATAGAGGAACACAAAAAACTAAATATATGTGATGAGATAAACCTTGAGAAAAAGTACTGGAGACAAACATAAAAAGACCACATAACAAATTAAAATGAAGTCCAGGAGATGATTCTGTGGGAGCTTCAAGTTCGCCAACTCAACTGAAAAGTATTTTCTGACACTGTGTGTCTACACAAGACTTTCTGTTACAGCACTATCCAAGAGAAACATAACAGGAGCCACACATAAAATTTTACATTTTTGGGAGTTCCCTGGTGGTGTAGTGGCTTAAGGTTTCGGCGCTAGCACTGTCAGTGCTGTGGCCTGGGTTCGATTCCCAGCCAGGGAGCTACCCACATACCAAAAAAAAAAAAAAAAAAAAAAAAAGAATAAAAAAAAATTTTTTTACATTTTTTAGCAGCTACATTTTAAAAAAGAAAAAATAAAATTGATTTTAATAACATATTTTATTTAATCAAATAGATATCCAAAATATAAATATTGTTAATGCAACATTTTTTTTTCATATTAAATCTGGTATGTATTTTAACTTTATTTCAAGTACTGGAAACAGTTCAAATCTTGCTGAACTATGTAGGGTTCTTAGGGATTTATGTAGAATCTGGACATTGATATAATTAGGTAGATCAATATAATAGCAACAGGGAGTTTGATAAGCTGGTGTTTGTCTGTGGGTTCCCTAAAATCACACCACTGATAAAAGCTACTGATACCCAAAAGGTTGTGAAAATATTTATAAGTATGTATCACATGATTTGGAAGGGCATCTTCTATGTTGTTCCCTTTCCTGAAGGTAAATTTGATATGTGTGAGCTATGACAGTATCAGAAAAGCTAATGCAAACTTGGATTTTGAATAAAAAGATAAGTCCAGAACAAGAAGTATGATGAGGGTCCTGCCTTGTATTTGTCACGCTTTAAAAAAAAAGAGCAATGGAAAAAGTGATTCAACAGAAGAGAGAATGAAGAGATAGGTGCTACCCTTCCTGACTCCTGTGTTTCATTTTAGTGTTTTAAGGATATAACAAACTTAAGCAAATCCAACTAAGGGCAACCAGGGGAATTGAGAAAAGGCTTGAAACCACATCCTGCAAGCAAAAGCTGAAAGCACTAGGAATCCAGCTTTTGAAGATCAGAAGCTGTGGTTGGGGGAGAGGGGAAAACAGGAGAGAGAGTGAGGATAATTAGCCACATTGGCAAATACTTCAAAGGGGTGTCACACAGAGGAAGATAAAGCAAAAACAAAACAAAAACAAAAAACAACTCATGAAAGAGAGGGCAAGTTGGCTGAATAGAAAGAAAGTGGTTTCTAAAACTGCAATGAAAAGAAAGTCTTCGGAATTTTCCACTACAAAGGATGTGCAGGGAGGGGCAATTCATGATGCCTAAGGCTCACCTCCAACTCCCAGAATCGATTTTATCTGTCCCAGATATTGAAGAGAGAGGCAGTGTGGAGGTTTAATAGTTCACTGGCCTTGATGTTAGGAGTCCTGTGACTAAATCTGGGCTTAACCTTTAGGAGTTAGGTCAACTTGGACAAGTCTCTTGGACTCTCTGGGTTTGCTTCCACTATAAAATAGAAATCAGGGAGTTCCCTGATGGTGTGGTGGCTTAAGGCTTCGGCACTGGCGCTGTCAGCGCTGCGGCCTGGGTTCGATTCCCAGTCAGGGAGCTACCCACATACCAAAAAGCAAAAAATAAATAAATAAATAAATAAATAAAATAGAAATCATACATCCTACATGTACTTCTGTGATTATTGGAAGGCTTTGCAACCTATGTCACATAAACACAGGTTTGTTTCCATGGCTTAAGCCAAAAAGTCCTCTTAATTCAGCCCTCCTGTTTCTAATTTCTTCTCCCTTTCTACTCTATTTCAGATTTTGTCTTCCCACACCCAGCTATTCCTGGTACCACCCCTTAGATGCACCTTATCTAACTGCTGCAGTACAGGGAAGTCTACTGAAAATGCAGTCTTTTTCTACCCCAAGTAAGAGAAAGGGTCAGTAAAGTCAAGAAGCTAAGTCTGTAAGAACTATTGTCTACACTTTTCATCCTGCAATCACCATCTCTATAAGATAAACGAAACAACTTAAATGGATTCCAACAAAATCAAAATTTCAGGGTTGCTCTGCAGAGTATTAAACTCCTTATCAAAGACCTTTAACCCTCATGAAATAATGTATCCATGCAAGCTGCTCTACACCATCATCTTTTGAAGTTTGCAGGAGAATCACTTTTAAACTGTGGCCTTAAAGTTCAGGTCTGGGATTGGAGTCTTTCTTAATTAAACCTTTACCCACAGGTAACATATAATATCCCCTCTTTTTTGTAACCCGACTCCCCTTCCCCAGTTTCCATATATGTTCATGGAGATGGTATGGAGGGCACAGACTCTGGAGTCAGACTGCTGGGGTTCAAACATCACATCCACTGTGGGGTGGGGTCTCAACTCATGTGCAGAACAAGGTTAATTCCTACTTCGGAGTTGAAGATTAAGTAAGGAAACCCCTTGACACAGTAAATGGGAGCTGTCAGTATTATCTTTCAGTCACTGACACCAGCAAAAATCTGCAGGCATCTATCAAGTTTTGATCTCTGCAAATACCCAGACCAACCAAAATTTAAAATCCTTTTCAACTGTCCTGGCTGGAGTCTCAACAGGAAGTGAACCTGCTGGCTCGCAATCCAAACTGGATAGTAGGCTGAGGCTTCAGACTACCTACCGGATACTCAGTGGCACTTGAAGTTAAGGGCTAGGCAGAAAAATGTTTTAAAAACAGGACGTCAGGGATTTAAAAGTGCAAAATCCAGGGCCACACTGCAACAGCCCTGAGGGGCTCAGAGCCACTTGTCAAGGGGCGTGGCCCTAGGGGTACACGCCGGCGGAGCGTGGATCTTCCAACGCGCGCGCGCGCCCAGGGGTGTGTCCTTCGCAGCACGCGCCGAGGGTCGGGTCTCCACTCTGGCGCTGCGTCGACTCCCGATCTCACGGCGGGCCTAGCCATTCTGCGCATGGGTAACTGCTGGGAAAGGGCGGGCGGGCGCGCCCCCGGAACGCGGAATTTCTGAGAAAAGGGCGCCGGGACAGCGAGGGCGGGTCAATGCATGCTAGGGGGCGGGGCAGAAGACGGAAGAGTTGCAGTCAGCTGACCGGGTCTCGTGGCAGCTTGGGCGGGGGCGACGCAGGCGTATTACAGCGTGGTCGCTCTAGGCGTGAGCGAAGATGGCGGCCTCCAGAGTGAGCCTCTAAGAGGCAGAGGGAGGAGGCGGAGGCTGAGGCGGAGGGGGCGGGGAGGCAGCGCCGCCGCGGCACCAGGAACCCGAAGCAGCGGGGCTACAGGGCACCGGCAGGGGAAAGGGGAAGTGGTGAAGAGGAGGAGGCAGAGGTCGCCTCATCCCATTCTGGACGCGGAGCCGGCGGCGGGAGGAGCTCGGGCTGGAGCCCCTCCAGCTTCCCGCAAGGTAAACCACTCCAGGCGCCAGACTCTTGAGGCTCTGCCTTCCCCTTCACCACGCCGCGGGGTCTCTGGGGACTAAAGGAAGGGGTGGGGGGAAAGAGGAATGATGTTTTGGCCGCTGCTAAGGACTGCAGATTACCCTCTCCTCAGGCTGCTAGTCAGGTTCCTCCCGCCGGACTCCTCACCCCCTCTGGGATCCACTGACATTCGCCTAGGGCGCTGCCTTCGTCAGCCCCACCCCTCTTTGCTTTGTTTTCTGGTTTTCTAGCCGCTGAGGTCCTCTCTCTCCCCTCTGCACATCCTTACCCCACGCACCCCTCGGTCCCCTCTGGGCTCCGCCCTCGGGATTCCCTACCAGCCTCTTAGTCTGAGCACTCTTCTTGCTGGATGCTGACAACTCCTGCTTCCTTGGGTCAGCGCGGCCCTTCTTTCTCCCACGTCCCGCAAGACTTTTGACTTTCTTTGTGTCGCTTTGTTTCGGTTTGTTGGGAAATGAGGAGCACCCACGCCGTTTATTTTCCAGTCTTTCCCTTTTCTAAAATGAAGTTTTCCCGGAAGGCTTTTCCTTCCTGCAAAGGAGCTTATTCACGGTGGCCTGCCTCGGCTGCTCCGAGTTTGCCTCTGAATGCGGCCTATGGAGTGGGTAAAAGTAGGACTTAGAAGCTCAGTGAAGTGGCTCTGAAACGCAGATTGGACTTAGTGCACGTAAAGGGAGTGCCTTCCCCACTTGTCTGCTTTTTTGTAGGGTGTTCAGTTAACCACTCTTTTCTTGATACTGTTTCATTTATCAGTTGTATAAGGAAAATAGAAAAACTCTCCTAATGTGGCGGTGGTTTCCCAAAGTAACGATTTCCCCTCTGCTTTTCCCTTGACCCCGCCCTGACTCCCCTCAAAAGGAGGGCCTCTCTCTCTGATGCTGTGAAGGGCTTATGCTGGAGGGTTTTGAGCCTCTTGGAGTGTAGGGGCTTCGGAAAAAAGTAAAGTCTAAGAATATTTCTTCAGGACCTGTCCCAGTAATTATTTTTACTAACTGTATTTTCTTATTTTATGGCTCTGATAGACTTCTAGGTTTGAAAGTACTGCCTGCATTTTCAGGAAATTACAGTGGTCAGGTTTTGTAGGATATTTCCAGTACTCTGTCTTTGGGAATATGAAACAACAGGACTTGCCAAAAAAAAAAAAAAAATAGAAAACTACTTGTCAGAAATTTAATATCCTAAAAAGACTGATTTCACTACTCGTTGGTTTCTGGAAAGTGCTTTATTGTTTGACTTAATTTAACATAAAACATAGAAACTTTGTTAACATTTTAAATGTACTATGAGACAGTGTTTAAGGGGCTATGTCTCTAACTTGTGTTTTGCTATTAATATCACAGTGAAACCTAGATCTTGTTTAGAAAATATTACATTATATTCCTGGATTGAAAATAGGAAGTAGAACCTATTAAGGGAGGAAAAGAGTCAGAGGGTTATTTTGAGATATAAATGTAAAGAACCTTAAGGCTGTAGTCCAGTTCATGGAAAGTACCACTATTTGTATTTCATTGGGAAGCAGAAGATAATCCTTTTTCTAAAGTGGCAGTAATAAGTAAATAGTCCAACAGATGTGAACATTATTGGTGAAGAAGTTATGTGGAGTCAGAGAAAACACGAGTTATTTGTAACATTATTCACAAATAAAAAGAAGCTGGTTGCTTAGGTAGACTGTAACAATACTGGCTTTATTAAATTTATTAAAAGGTTGATAGTACAGTCTGCTTTCAGTAGATACTAAATAGTGATAGAAATAAAAAGCATCTGTTTTAACTAATTTGGCTTGATTCCTCAACCATTTCTATTTACACAGGTGAATTTGAGGTTTCCATTGCACATACCTTTCACCTGCTTCTCTGATTGAAGTACTTAAAATTAGTATAATGCAGGCATATCTTGTTTTATTGCACTTTGCTGTATTACAATTCACGCATATTCCGGTTTTTTTACAAAACAAAGGCAAGATTCTCCACCAGCAAAAAGTTTACTGCTTGTTTAATTAAGATGATCTGGGATCGAATCCTCAACATTCGGCACTATGCCTATAGAAGCAAGGCCGTGCAGATAAACCAGCAAAAATTTGGTTGCTACTAATAGTTTCAGGCCTCAGTGTTGACTGTCATGTTTAGAAGTGGTTAAATTGTTTTGAAAGAGATCCTTTAAGTCAGTGCTTCTCAATTTTATCAAACCCAATAGAGAGAGCCTTTTTATTCCAAGTAACTTTTAACACTTCTATCCTGAAGTAGTTTTTAAGTAATAGTTTGCCCTGGGACAAAAGGAAGCTTTTCTCCCCCACTGTTAAAACCAAAAAGGATGGACTAACTTCAAATTTATGACTTTTTTTTTGAAATCTGTTTAAGAGCTGAGGCCACAAAGCAAACCACTGGCCCAAAATTTAAGGAGACAAAGAGTAGGTATGAATTCACATTCACCTTCGTTAGACACAACTGTTTAATAGTTCAGCTAGAGTTGCCACAGATTGACGAAGGTTGAGTGGACCTTCTTCCAATCTCTATCCATAAACCTCATGAGGTACTCATAGAAAAGACTGGAAAGAGCCCTGAGGAGAGTGTCCTTTGTGATGCTGACCTGGAGGAGGGGAATAGCAGCAGAATTTCTAGAAGGGGCAGAAAGCTGCTTTGATTCTTCCCCTCTGTCTCCTTTATGGAACAAAAGCCTTAATCTGTCCAGGGAAGTACATCTCTGCTGGCCCAGTTGGTGAGCTCTCATTGAGCTGGGGGAAGAAAAAGAAGGGGAAAACAATCTTCTCTCGGGGAGCAGGGCACTGAGCCCAAAACTGCAGCCGGGGAAACAAGATCAAACCTCTGAGATCCTGGAACACAGAGGAAGCCTAAAACTGAATGTTAATGAGAACTACAGAGACTGTACCCTCCCTCCCTCCCTCCCCTTCCCATTTCACCCCATCAACCTGCTACCAAGGTTAGGAAGGTTTGAATAACAAGTAACTGCAGAATACTACTAGGAGTAGAACAAGATGATGCAGAGGCACAGCACAGAGAATCATACAGACATTACTTTAATGAGCCACCCCTCAACCAAAGGCACAAGTTTATTGTTGAAATATTTGAAGCGTGTGGTACACTGTGAGATAACCATAGCAACAAGGAATTATAAACCCAGCCCAACTCCTGCACTAAAGCCCTAGCAAAGAAAAGGCGTGCCCATTTCCATTCACAAAAATTATTTGTCTTAAGACTCTTCTGTCTTATACATATCTAGCTTTCAACAAGAGAAATTACAAGGCACACACAAAGAAAAAAGTCCAAGAGAAAGCAATCATTTACACCTATACTCTGATTAACATAGATGGTATTATTTAAAATAACTAGTATATTAAATGTATAAACAGAAAAGTGAACAACGTCTAAGATTAGATGGGTAATTTTGGCTGAGAGGTGGGAACTAAGAAACAAAAGGAAATGCTGGAACTTAAATACATAGTGAAGTGCAGAATACCTTTGGGCTCATCAGTAAATTTGACACAACCAAGGAAAGAATCACTTAACTTTTTAGAAGTCAGTGGAAATTACCCAACTGAAAAACAAAAAGTTTTAAAAAAGAACAGAACATCCAAGAGGTTGGGGGTGATATAAGACATTTTGTTTATTTGGTTGGTTGGTTGGTTCCCTGAGCAGGGATCGAACCCAGGCCGTGGTGGTGAGAGCGCTGAAGCCTAGCCACTATACCACCAGGGAATCCCCATAGATATAAGACATTTTAATGTGTACTTAATTGGAATCCCAGAAGAGAGAACAGATCAGAAGAAATGTTAAAATATTTACGGGAATAATACACAGTTTTCCAAAATTAATGTCAAAAATCAAACCACAGATCCAAAAGCTTAAACAGGGAGTTCCCTGGTGGTGTAGTGGCTTAAGGCTTCAGCACTGGCGCTGTCAATGCTGCGGCTTGGGTTCGATTCCCAGCCAGGGAACTACCCACATACTACCAAAAAAAAAAAAAAGAAAACACCAAGCAGGATAAATACGTGTCCCCTGCAACCCAAACAAAACACCTAGACTTACTATCTCTCAAACTGATGTAAGCAAAAGAGAAAATCTTAAAGGTAGCCAAAGAAAAGAAACATTATATACAGAGGAACAAAGATAATTACAGCAGAGAAACCATGCAAGCAAGATGACAAGTGACAACTTTAAAGTACTGAAAGAAAAACAACAAAAATACCTTTCTAAAATGAAGACAAAATATACTTTCAAAGGCCAAGAGAACTTAAAGTATAGTCTTTGCATTTACATGATAGATACATTCCTGGAAAATTAGGCCTATTAAACTGAATAATGTACTTTGTGATTTATATTTAATACAGAATTCTGGTATTCGTTAATTATAAATAGGTTTTTACCTATGTGAATGACCACTTGGATATTTTAAAGTTAATTGAGGACAGTTCTTTAAACTATGGGACTGTCTTATACATTAAGGGGTCTCTAACCCCATCCACTAAATGCTAGTAGTGTTTCTAATCATAGTGTCTTTTATGGGGTAACATTTGGCCCCAACCATTACTTTAATTCAAAATTTTAATCAGTAGTTTTGAACACATTTTTCTGTGTCAGCAGTGTTCACATGCTTAGCATGTGCCAATTATGGTTCTTAATCGTGATTCTTAATCATGGGAGCTCCTTTGAGAATCACTCATTTAGGGTCTATCTGTAGTAAGTAACTTAAGCCAACATGGTTGTGATCATCTTTGTTAACTTAAGACACAGTTACCCGTGCAAAGGTACATTTAAGTGTGGTTCAGACAATAAAGATAAGCATTTAATTTGCTAATAGTTCTTAAAAGATGTTCTTAACTTTATTCAGTAGCCTACCTATTTGTGTTTTACTTGTACTTTTATGGACTACTTATGAAGAAACAACCAAGTCTAAAAGCAGTGGGGTTTTGTAGTTTTAGCCTTCGAAGTTGCCCTTGGAAGTAGACCACACTGCCTAAGCAGTGTTCACATATTAAGCACATGCCTGCCCATTGGCAATATCTCTTTGCAATTGGTCAGTAAGAATTTGATCTTTTTGATGGGCAGATTGAAAACAAAATCCCGAAGCAATCTAAAATAATTATTTTAATGTTCTTATTTTGTCAAGTGTAGTAGTCAGAACATAATTGAAGGATCAATAAGGTTATGAATGTAGGAGACTTTTTCTAATATTTAATACATTCTATATTAATTTTATTAAAATTTAAGTTCTTATACATGGATTTCAGACTTGTATTCCTTAGTCATTTAGTGCTATGGGGTTTCTCTCTGCCTCAAACTTCTAGTCAAGATACAGACTATATTTTGGATGTTTATAAAATCTTAGAATAGATAAGCCATTCTCCTTCCCTCCACTTTAAACCTTAGAGCTGCTGGGTTGAAATTTGAAAGTGGAACTTTACTTTTTTCTAGTTAACTGATGGATTTAGGAGTGTTCTGTAAACTTTACACTATGGCACAGTTAGGAATAGCAGGAAAATTTTTGAAAGAGCCAAACTAGAAACCTACATGTTGTTGCTATTTTGTATTGGGTGAAAGGGAAATTGTAGCAATTTATTCAAAAACATTCTGTATTTTACTAAGTGTAGAGAATAGTGTTTGGAGATTAAGATGCTTACTGTAAAACTTGAAGTTGTATTTGTTACATGTTTAGGAAATTTTGTCTCCCACTGTGTATTTCCTGTAGTGATAGGAAAACAGCTACAAGTAAAACATAGCAATTCAAAATCTTTTTTACCATTAGGACCTATTTAGCATAATAGAGCAAGATTATTAAGTGCCTGTTTGTGAGCTGAAGAAGAGTTTATTGAGGTAGTACATTTTGTTCTTGCATAAGCCAAGTTAGCTTTTTTTTTTTTTTTTTTTTTTGGTATATGGATAGTTCCCTGGCTGGGAATTGAACCTAGGCCACAGCGCTGACAGCACCAGCGACAAAGCCTTAAGACACTACACCACCAGGAAACTCCCCAAGTTAGCTTTAGTGATAAAATGAAAAAGTTTCAGGAATCTGTATAAACTAAAAATATGTAAATAATCAATAGAATTGATTTCATGGACTTGCTTAAGTGAATGTATTTCTTAGTTTTTTTTTTTCAGGTGAATAAATATTTGAAGGTATTTTTAAGTTCTGTAAAGAGAAGAGTCATAATCATGCATCTTTCTTGGGAAAAAGTGTTAATTTTTTTGTTACAACAGATACACATCTATTTTGTGAGAAATAAGAATGATTCCCTCAGATGAAATCAGAATATATGATTAAAATATGTAGACAGGTATCTTTTTCAATATTTGATTTATTTTGATTATAAAAGGCCAACAGATTAACTGCTGTGGTATGTATGCTTGCCCCTTTCCCCATTAAATTTTTTAAGTGTTTCTTCAGATTTAGTGGTTGCTTTTGAATTTCTCTTGCCCTTTAATTTTATGAGTATATATCCAGTTTCTAATTTAAAAGGAATAGATTTTTTAAAAATAATGGAGGGGGATTGGAATCTTAGATAATTTTGCTCTACCCCATGTTTGTGGATGTATTTTAAAAAGTCTTTAGGTGTGACAAACAATGCCTAAGTTTCAGTGTTACAACTTCTGGGCAGTTATTTGGAGATTGTCAGCTGAAATTTGATATTAACACTGGCTTTCTCTCTTACATTTATCTCTGGATTTACCAAGTTCTTCAGCAAGAAAGCTAGGATGGGGGGTACTAAAACTTCAGTCTGTGATCTATTTATAGCTGTTTAAAGATCCCTGTATGGTAGGTTATGATACACATTACACATACTGATTTGTTATTTATTTAGAAGGATATGCTTTTGCCCATACTTGAGTTATATATTAGAACATGAAGCTGAAAGTTAAAAATTAAAAAAATGTTAAAGTTTATAACAGTTTTCCTTCACACACAGCACATTTTATTTAAGACAGTCTAGTTGTAGCTTTTTAATCTGGGTAAGAGTTAGTGTTGTGTTAACCATTTATTTTTTACTTGTTGTTTGGAGCTGAACTAACCTAGCAATACAGTTCACTCAAGATTTTTGAATCGAGCTACAAAGAAAACTAGGGCTCTAAGAAGCCAGTAATAGGGATCCTCCCCTTGCTTATACTTGGGATTAGCCTTTGCTTTAGCAATGGTTCTCCTTTCCCTGCATTTTCAATAGGATATTCCTGTATGAGGAAGCAGTAAATTCATAAATGAGTTCCTATCATGTGAATATCTACCTATTTTCTTTGCATGTAGTTTCACAATGTAGCAGACAGTACTTCTGTTGTAGGAAAGTCAGGTGAGACAATTTTTCCCCAACAAAAAAGTTTTTACCTACAGTCAGTTGAAAGAACTTTACATTAAACACCCACATACTCACCTCCAAGATTGTCCCATTAACATTTTACTATACTTGCTTTATCATATATCTTTCCAACTTGCTATCCATCTTAGTTTTTGATGCAGTTCAAGACACACTCATGATTTTATTTCATTCCCTGAGAGTAGAGTGAATGATGAGAGTATTCTTTTGTTTTACAGACTCAGAGTAGAAAAATTAGTATCAGATCTGTCCTCAGGAAGTTTTCATATGTGTGTAACTATTAGTTCCAGTTGCTCATACAAAATACATGCTTTAAAGCAAATAGCCCTGATTAAAGCCAGTTCATTCATTCATTCACTAGTGTATTTTTCTGTGTGTGCTTATTCATTCCTGGCTAAATGAGCATTTTGTTTGAGTGTTTACTTAACACAAGCCCTGTGCATACACTTAATTTTTCTCTGTGTGCAAATTTGTTTTGCTTTTTTTTTTTTTTTTAACTTGTCTGTAATCTGCTTGAAATCCTGTGGTGTCGAGTCTCTTCATCCTATCCTACTTAGTGTCAGTTTGATGCAGGTTTCTGCTCAGTGGATTCTCAAATCCAGCAATTTTGTATCAAAGTGTTATCTTCTAAAAGATCATTCTCATACTGCCAGTCCATAATTAGATAATGTGAGAAGATTAACTGTTGTTTGAAAGCATGAAGCAAGGGAACTCATTGAAAAGGTGACTCTGGGTGGTTAACACACAGTGCAGCAGCACACAGATAATGAGTTATAGATCTGTACACTTGAAACCTGTATAATTTTACTAAGCATTGTCACCCCCAACAAATTTAATTTTTTAAAAATCTGAAAATCTAAATGTAGCCCAACTGCCTGCTGCCCTGAATTTTAGTTTTTAACTCTTAATACAGTCCTTAGAAAACAACAAATTGAGAAGTTGCAGAAAAGTTCTGTCGGTGTTGTAATATTAGGTTATATGGAATGAAAACAACTGAAGCCAAGTCGCAGACAGTAGAGATACTTTCAATAAGTTTTAGTTACAATGAACATGTAAACTTGAGTTTTTCTCATCAAAAAGAAGGGTAGGTCTTTGAGAATTTGAAGTGGGTCCACTGTTACAGTAATGAAGTAGATGAAAGCTGTTAGTTTGAACAGATAAATACTTGCTAATTTGAATAACATCTCAAAAACTGGTAGGATGGCAAATGCTGATGATACAGCTGCTGTCAAAATCTCATCTGACAATTTTTACATTATTTTAGTTAAACAATTTATTGTTATTTATAAAATGTGCCTATACATGATTATTGCTATGACCTGCTTAATGTTTGAACTGCTTAATAATAAAAATTCTGAAGATTTTCATAAATGTTAATGGGACTTATGTTGCATAAGATTTTTTGCCTATAAGCAACAATTTTAGAATCACTTTTAGAGTTTTTAGAACTAT
Organism: Lyroderma lyra; assembly: GCA_004026885.1. Classification (NCBI taxonomy): domain Eukaryota; kingdom Metazoa; phylum Chordata; class Mammalia; order Chiroptera; family Megadermatidae; genus Lyroderma; species Lyroderma lyra. The sequence goes on along the minus strand of PVJL010015373.1, from coordinate 6,632 downwards.
GTACAGAAAAAATACTGAATGGAGATTAAATTATTTTTATGGGGTGAAGTTCTTTTTTTCTAGAAGTTTCTCAAATGTAGTTAACTGCTAGACATCAAACATAAATTATAATTTTAAAATATGAAGTTGGTTTTGTGTAAAGAAACAGTTCTAATAATTAAAATTCCAAAAGCCTAAGTATGGGATATTTAAAATGCAGTAAATAAGATTGACTTGCAAAATGTTAGTATTTTGTAGGAATAAAAAGTGTTTGGTTACAGTTGACAAAATACTTTTTTAAAATTTCCACTGTCATTATTTTGGCCTTTTTATTTTTTACCAGTATAATTGTGTAGTTTTTCTGTTTGTTTCAGGTGTACAAAACAACATAGTTATTAGACATTGATATCCCTCAAAAAGTGATAAGCCCAATAAGTCTGTTACTTATCTGACACTTTACATAGTTACTACAACATTATTGACTATATTCCCTATGCTGTACATAATATCCCCATGACTTTTTAAAATTATAGTTGTCACTCAATATTATATTAATTTTAGGTATACAACATAGTGGTTAGACATTTATATAATTTATGAAGTGATCCCCCCAATAAGTCTAGTACCCATCTGACACAATACATAGTTACTACAATATTATTGACTGTATTCCCTATGCTGTACTTTTCATCCCCATGACTATTTTGTAACTGCCAATGTGTACTTGTTAATCCCCTCACCTTTCTCACCCAGCCCCCCAACCCCCTCCCATTTTAGTAATCTTCAGTGTGTTCTTTGTATCTGTAAGTCTGTTTCTCTTTGGTTTGTTCATTTATTTTGTTCTTTAGATTCCACAAATAAGTGAGACCATATGGTATTTGTGTTTCTCAGTCTTATGAATATTTCACTTAGTATATAATATCCTCTAGGTCCATCCATGTTGTTACAAATGGTAAGTTTTCATTTTTGTGGCAAAGTAATATTCCATTTTTTATATATGCCTCAGTTTCTTTAGCCACTGGTCTATTGATGGACATTTTGGTTGTTTCCATATCTTGGCTGTTGTGAATAGCACTGCAATAAACATAGGAGTACCTGTATCATTTAGAATTCGTATTTTGGATTTCTTTGGATAAATACCCAGGAGTGTAATCGCTGGGTCATAAGGTAGTTCTATTTTTAAATTTTTGAGGAATCTCCATGCTGTTTTCCATAGTGAGTGAACCAATTTGCAGTCACACCAGCAGTGCATGAAGGTTTCCTTTTCGCCACATCCTTGTCAACACTTGTTGGTTGATGACTGATGGTAGCTGTTCTGACTGGTGTAGGTGATACCTCACTGTGGTTATTTTTGCATTTCTCTGACGATTATTGATGTTGAGCATCTTTTCAAATGTCTATTGGCCATCTGCATGTCCTCTCTGGAGAAATAACTATTCAGGTCCTCTGCCCATTTGTTAATTGGGTTATTTGGGTTTTTTTGTTTGTTTTGTTTTTGTCTTTGGTGTTGCGTTGTATGAGTTTTGTGTTTGTTTTTTTTTAAATAAATTTTGGATATTGGCAAGTATCTTCTCACATTCATTAGGATGTCTTTTCGTTTTGTTGATGGTTTCCTTTGCTGTGCAAAAATTTTTTAGTTTGATGTAGTCCCATTTGTTTGTTTATTCTTCTGTTACCCTTGCCTGAGGAGATACATCAGTAAAACTGTGTGATACCTAGGGGTAATGTCTGAGAGTTTACTGCCTATGTTTTCTTCTAGGAGTTTTATAGTTTCAGGTCTTACATTTAAGTCTTTAATCCATTTTGAGTTTATTTTTGTATATGGAATAAAAAGGTAGTTCAGTTTCTTTTTTGCATGCATCTGTTCAGTTTTCCAAGCACCATTTATTGAATAGACCGTCTTTACCCCAATGTATATTCTTGCTTCCTTTCTCATAGATTAAAAGACCATATAAAGATGAATTTATTTCTGGGCTCTATTCTGTTCCATTGATCTATGTGTCTATTTTTATGCCAGTTCCATGATGTTTTCATACTATGGCCTTGTGGTATAAAAGGGGAGACCCCCAAAAAACCGGAATTGTCTTTTGGAAGGCAGACCCCTTGTACTATATAGGCTTCCCACTCTAGGTGTGTGCTCTAAGAACCCACCTGCATCAGTGTACCATCTGGCATTCTTATAAGAGGCTATGTTCAGCTTCAGTGAATTTTTTTTGGATAGTCTTTCAACATGTTTGCTCATTTTACAATGGGTGATTTACACAGTGTGCGGCACAACAGTGCACCTACCCACATTGTACTGAGTGCTCAGCAATTTTTGACCCCTATGCCCCACCCTCTCTATTCACCCAGTCTCACCTCGAGTGACTCTTCTTTGTTTCCCTGGATTACAAAAGTCCTCAAAAGGAAGGTTTTCCTGAAGTGGAAGAGGTGAAACAAAAAAATTGGTAGAAGCACTAAAAGGCTTCTTTATAAATAAATTGTGAATTTTTTAGGTCCCCTCTTGTAGTTTGATATTAGGGAGTGTGATACCTTCAGCTTTGTTCTTCTTTCTCGTAATTGCTATGGCTATTAGGAGTATTTTATGGTTTTATATAAATTTTAGAATTATTCTAGTTCTGTGAAAACAATGTCATTGGTATTTTGATAGGGATTACATTGAGTCTAGATTGCTTTGAGTAGTACGGACATTTTAACTATATTCTTCCTTTCCATGAACATGATATATGCTTCCATTTATTTGTATCATCTTTATTTTCTCTCTTCAATGTCCTATAATATTCTGAGTACAGGTCTTTTACTTCCTTGGTTAAATGTATTCCTAGGTATTTTTTTGATACAATTGTAAATGGGCTTATTTACTTAATTTTTGTTTTGGGTAGTTTGTTTTGTTTTTGATGTATACAGTTGCAACTGATTTCTGAGTATTAATTTTGTGTCTTGCTGTGTTACTAAATTAATTTATCAGTGCTAATAGTTTTTTGGTGGAATCTTTGGGGTTCTATCTTTATATATTTAGGATCATGTCATGTGTAAACAATAACAGTTTTACTTCTTCCTTTCAAGTTTGGTTGCCTTCTATATCTTGTCGGATTGCTGTGGTTAGGACTTCCAGTACTGTGTTAGATAAAAGTGCTAAAAGTGGACATCCTTGTCTTGTTCCTAATCTTAAAGAGAATGCTTTTAGCTTTTCTCACTTGAGTATGATGTTATCTGTGGGTTTGTCATATATGAGCTTTATTATGTTGACATATGTTCTCCCTGTTCCCTCTTTGTTGAGCATTTTTATCATAAATGGATGCTGGATTTGTCAAATGCTTTTTCTGCATCTGTTTGGGTTGTATATTTTTATTTTCATTTTGTTTATGTGGTCTATCTCAGTTGTTTTGCTGATACTGAATCAATCTTGCATCTTAGGAATAAATCCCACTTGATCGTGGTGTATCATCTTTTTATTTATTTATTTATCTGTCTGTCTGTCTGTCTGTTTGCTTTTTGGTATGTGGGTAGCTCCCTGACTGGGAATCGAACCCAGGCCACAGCGCTGACAGCGCCAATGCTGAAGCCTTAAACCACTACACCATCAGGGAACTCCTTATCATCTTTTTAATGTATTGCTAAATTTGGTTTCTAATATTTTGTTGAAGATTTTTGAATCTGTGTTCATTAGGAATATTAGCGTGTTAGTTTTGGTTTTTTTGTAATGGCTTTGGTGTTGGAATCAGGGTAATGGTGACCTCATGGAATAAGCTTGGGAGACTCCCCTTCTCTTAAATTATTTTGAAATAATTTGAGAATAATAGATGTTAATTCTTTTTTAATGTTTCGTGAAATTCACCTGTGAAGCTATTAGGTCCAGGTCTTTGTTGGGAGCTTGTTGATTACTGATTTGATTTCATTAGTAGTAATCGTTCGGTTCAGATTTTCTGTTTCTACTTGATTCAGCCTTGGAAGACTGTATGCTTCTAGGAATTTATCCATTTCTTCCAGATTGTCCAATTTGTTGGCATATAATTGCTTGTAGTATTTTCTTAAAATTTTTTGTATCGCTGTGGTAGCCGTTGTCACTTCTTTTTTGTTTTTCATTTTAGTAAGGTGAGTCCTCTTGTTTTTTTCTTGAGTCTGGTTAAGGATTTATCAATTTTGTTTATCTTTTTAAAGAACTAGTTCTTCATTTCATTGTTCTTTTATATTGTTTTTGTTTTTTTTAGCCTCTGTTTTGTTTATTTCCACTCTGATCTTTATTATGTTTTTCCTTCTATTCATTTTGGGCTTTGTTTGCCGTTCTTTTTCCTGTTCTTTTAAGTATAAAGTTAGAATATTTATTTAGGATTTTTCTTGTTTCTTGAAGTAGGCCTACTTGGCTGTGAATTTCCCCCTTAAGACTGCTTTTGCTGTGTCCCATAGCTTTTGGGTTGTTGTATTTTCATTTTCATTTGTCTCAAGGTATCTTGATTTCTTCCTTGATCTCATTGTTAACCCATTCATTGTTTAGTAGCATGTTATTTAGCCTCCATGTGTTTGTATTTTTCAGTTTTTCTCTGGTAATTGGTTTCTAGTTTCATACCGTTGTGGTCAGAGAAGATGCCTGATTTGATTTCAGTCTTCTTAAATTTATTGAGACTTGTTTTATGGCTTAACATGTGGTCTCTTGGAAAGTGTTCCATGTGCACTTGAAAAGAATGTATATTCTGCTGCTTTGGGGTGACATGCTCTAAAAATATGGATTAAGTCTAGCTAGCCTAGTGTCATTTAAGGCCACTGTTTCCATGTTGATTTTCTGTGTGGAAGATCTGTCTATTGGAGTCAATGGGGTATAAAGTCCCCTCCTATGATTGTGTTACTGTTGATCTTTTCCTTTATGTCAGGCAATGTTTGCTTTATGTATTTAAGTGCTCCTATGTTGGGTTCATAAATGTTTACTAGGGTGATGTCTTCTTGTTGGATTGATCCCTTTATTATGTCATGTCCCTCTCTGTCTCTTATTATAGTCTTTGTTTTAAAGTCTATTTTGAGATCCTAATTTCAATTCTTTTGGATAAATACCCAGAAGCTTAAATGCTAGATAATATGGTAGTTCTATTTTTAATTTTTTGAAGAATTGTCATACTGTTTTCCATAGCATCTACGTCATTTTGCATTCCCACCAACAGTGTGCAGGGTTCCAGTTTCTTTAAATCAGGCCTGGGCAGTCTTTTTCAGGGCGAGGGCTACTTCCCCAAGTGTTGAGGTCCCCTAGTTGTTTATTATTCAGGTGGTCACACCAATATTGCTTGGTGGACCATGGTGGGGGGTGGGGATGGCAGTAGACGTCTTGCCCCTCCCAGCTCTACATTCTCACCAAAACTTGTTGTCTTTTCCTTTTTTTTTTTTTTTTTTTTTTAATAGTAAACATCATAAAAGGTGTGGTTTTTCTGTTAGTGACATTTCCCTGTTAGTGACATTGAACATGTTTTCGTGTACATTTTGGCCAATTTGTATGTTTTCTTATAGGTTAATTTTATATGGCTGTGTTATATTTTCTCACTCTCCTTTTATCTATTCTAAGCTAAGAATTCTGGAATCTGGTGCTTTCATCGTTACGTTTCCAAAAAGTTATAGATAACTTGATATAAAACTTGTTTTAACTCTTCTGCTAAAAGATCTGTTTGAGTTACATATTACCTCAAGTCAGTGATACTTACGAGGTCATTCTTTAGGATATTGTTTTTTTTTTTATTATTCTTAAATTTGGTTTGTTGTTGTGAGATTAGTTTGCTCCTTTCCCCACCTCACCCTCTGACCTCTCTGGATTTTTAGACATCTCTTTATTCCTTATGGGTAATATCCTAAGTTCTTTGTGGCTGTCATTTAAAAATCTTTATTATTGTTCTCTCACTTTCATTTCAGTTTTAAAGTTCCATAATATCAGCCAGTCTTCACTCAGATACATTTCTTTCCTCGTCCGTTTTCCCATATGGGCCCTTGGACAGAGTCAGTCCTTCCGATATCTTAATTTATGGACTAGGAATCCAAAGTTCACTCTTCAATATTAACCATTTGCTTTCTCTGTCCTCCTTTTTCTTACAGTGTTCCAATCTTCAGTTCTAGTATATAAGGAGAAAAATATTATCTGTAGACCTATCTATATTTTTCACTTTTGGGACTCATTCTCAGAGATCCCAAGTTTCATTTCAGCAATATCATTTACTGCAAATGATTCAGAAGGCAGGGATAATGTTTGCTGGTTTAAAACATCTTGGTTGGCTGTCCATGGCATCTCAGATACACAGTCCAGAAACAAACCGAACTGAACAACACACCAACTGACAGGACTATATTTAGCTGTTTCCATACATACTCAGAGTAAGATGTCAGTTGACTGTTAAGAGAAATTTCCTCTCTGGTAGCAATAAAGGTTTCTCTAAACTTGATGTTGTAGTTCTCTTACTGTTCCTCAGAGCATGGATTGATGCTCTTCCAAAAAGTTTGCCAAAACCTTATTTGGGAGTATCTCTCAGAACATCAAGTTTGAAATGGCCATCATCAGAATTTCCCATGGGATTGCTGCATTTTGTTAATTCATTCAAATACTTATTGAATACTCGTTTTGTGTCAGGCACTCTTGTGGGCTCTGGGAACTGACTGACACTCCCCCTCTCCCCCTCTCTCTT
>PVJL010015372.1:0-24588 GCA_004026885.1 Lyroderma lyra | reverse complement strand
GGGAGGGAGAGAGAGAGAGGGAGAGAGAGAGAGAGGGAGAGAGAGAGAGAGGGAGAGAGAGACTACATAAAATTGGACAGACTTTCATTACCTAGGTAGAATTAGATATATGTAGTAGTATATGTTGTCATGTTACATATAGTGTTGAACTTCCTGTCGTGTGCTTATTGGTTGGCTCTCTGTGTTTTTGGTGAAAGTTTACTACATATTCTTTGTCAGGTGGAGTGCTGTAAGTACTTTACCCCAGTCCATGTCTAGTCTTTCGTTCTCTTAGAAGAGTCTTTCACAGAGACAAATTGTAAAATTCGATTAAATTTAATTTATAGTTTTTTCATTCTTTTCCAGATTATGATTTTCATGTCATATCGAAGATACCCTGACTTAGCCCAAGGTCACAAAGTTTTATACTTTTAGCTTTACAGCCCAATCTTTAGTCAATGTTGAATTACATTTTTATAAAAGATACAAAACATGGGTCACATTTCTGTTTTTCTTTTCTTCTCTTTGTTTTGGAAGATGGGAGGCATGTGGGGTCTTTTAATACGTTGAACACTACATGTTAAATAGACTACACGTCCCCTCATGGGACTCCCCACCCATCTTCGGCAAAGATCAACTGACCACGTCCGCGGGCCTATTCCCGCACCCTTCATTCTGCTCGATTGTCCTACGCAGCCGGACGTTCGTGAATGCCACACGCCTGGATGATTGGAAATATACAGGAAGTCTTGATTTCAGCGAGTACGAATCTTCCAACTGTTTTTCTTTTTAAAAAATTGTTTTGTTTATTTCAAGCCTTTGACTTTCCATATAAACTTTATAATAAGCTTGTTGATAATTACCAAAAAACCCTGCTGGGATTTTAATTGAGCTTTCATTAAATCTATGGATCAATTTATAGGGAACTGACATCTTAATACTGTGTCTTCTAATCTATGGATTCAGTACGTCTCTCTATTTAAGTCTACATTAATTTCTTCTGTCACTGTATCATAGTTTTCATTGCATATATTTTTTAGTTTTCCTTATGTATTTCATTTTCTTAATTTTTTTAAAATTTGTCAGTTACAGTTGACATGCAATATTACAGCTTCAGGTGTACAACATAGCAGTTAGACATTTATTTAATTTAAGAAGTGAGCCTCTGACTAGGCTGGTACCCACCTGGCACCATCCATAGTTACTACAATTTATTGACTATATTCCCTGTGCTCTACTTTACATCCCTGTGACTGCTTGTATCTACCAATTTGTACTTGTTGACCCCATCACCTTTTTCACCCAGTCCCCCAAACCCCCTCCCATGTAGCAACTACCAGTTTGTTCTCTGTATCTATGAGTCCATTTCTGGTTTTGTTTTCTTTAGATTCCGCATATAAGTGAGATCATATAGAATTTGTCCTTCTCTGTCTGAATTATTTCACTCAGCATAATACCCTCTAGTTCCATCCATGTTGTCCCAAATGGTAAGATTTCATCCTGTGTATTTTGTTCTTTTTTATGCTATTTTTAAATTTCTACCTTTCCACCAGTAGCATATACACATAAAATTGGCTCTTATATTGATGTTCACTACTACAGACATGTTAAAGATATTTAATTTGAGAATCTTTTTTGTTGATTCTTTGAGATATTTTTTATAAAGGAAATGTCCTGTGTGAACAGAACCATTTCGCTTTCTTTTCCAAATTGGATCCTTTTTATCTACTCATCCCCTATCTGTTTGCTAACTTGCCTTTTCGCACTGTCTTGAACATTTAACAACTTTGTACTGAATTAGAATATTAAGGACAAACATCCTTTCAGTCTTTCGCTGTTAAACATCAAGATATTAATATTATCTTCTATTTCGTATTGCTGAGGGTTTCAGTATGAAGAAGACATTGACTCTGAAGAGTCAACGATGTGTTATCTCCTAGAACCTTTGGAGAGAGTGTAATCCTGCTGGTACCTTGATTTCAAGCTTCTGATCTCCAAAGGTGCACAAATTTCCGTTGTTTTCAGTCACCCGATTTCTGGTAATTGTTTGTGGCAACCCCAGGAAGCTAATACGCATTCTCTGGACTTATACAACCATGTGCAAACTCAAGGTTTGAATCCTAGTCAATTAGACTCTGAAAACTCGGTTGCTACCACGACACGATACCACCTCTTCAGGCGTGGATTCTGTAACATGGAGTTGACTGGCCGTCATGTAGATTTCTCTGGGAGACAGAAGTTGCACGAAATGAGATACTTTTATCTTGTCACCATGTTGTCACCATGTTTACATATCCTTTGATTTTTATATAACAGACACTGTGACGAATGGCATGAGCACAACAATGACAGAGACATGATTAATAGAACTGCCTGTCCAGTGGTGAGAACCAACCAACCTTCTAATAAATGTGTAATTACTGATAATGATGCATACTGTAAAGAACTAGAGCTGTAAGAATGATAGAATGCATGTGACTATGAATAAGAAATTTAGAACTACCCAGGAATTTTTTTCTGTATTGTCAATAGTTTTAGATCCATCCTTCTGTCTAAAATTAGTCTTTGAATAGAAAGCAACTTGAGCTAATCATCTAAATTGAGATTGGTTTGTGTAGAGGGAGTGCTGGAGGCACAGGTGAGGAACCATTTATTTTTTTATTTTATTAAGACTAGAAAAAGGCAAATCACATAGCCCAGCCTTAAAATATCTAGGCATCTCCAACTGTGAGTTATTTAGACTGCATGAGAGTAGTAGCTTAAAGATATTTCAGGGGACAGTGTTTCAGGATGAAAATTTGATGTAAAGGAGAATAGACATATTTTGTCAGAGGCTCTAAGGTGCCCGTTAGCTAGCCCCAGGGTAAGCAAAATCTTGCTGCTTTTGAATCTGTCTTCCTTATGGTTTCCAGAATAATCTTCCGAAAGGAGAATTGTCACCAAGTTTCACTGCTAATTACAATTTCTCATTGTCCACTCACTGACCCTAAGAGAGTCCAGCCCCTTTGCCTGAAACAGGAGAACCCTCGTGAGCTTGCGTCTGCGTTTTCCTCTAGCTGCCTCTCCTGCACCCTGTGTCATCGTGGCCGCTCCAGCCAAACCAGCGTGTTTATAATTACCGCCTTTCGGGTTTCTCCACACGTAGACGCACCATTCAGTGCCAGGGTTCCTTGTCTTAGCCATACCCTCTCCTGGATTTGTTGTGCTTTCACCATCCTTGATACTTACTTCTATCACACCCAGTCTCACTGTTTCAGAATTACACTTAACAGTATGTTTTCCCTGTTCAGACCCTAAGATACTCAGATTTGACTTCATATCATGCCAACCACTTTTTAAAAGAGTGGGCAAGCCATGGCATGTGACTTCTGAGATTTGGTCTTATGTGATTGAGGCCTAGATGCCCCAGATAACTGCCAGACGTGTGTGAGGACACTTTGGGTTGATCATGAACTTGGGAGTCAAGCTCTCAGATGTTTGCAGCCACACCAGTGGCCCCAGGAAAGTCCAGCACAAGAACTGTCCATCTGAAGCCTGAATTGCTAAGCCACGAAACTGTGAGAAAGAGCAACACAGTCGTTGTTTTGAGGCACGGAATCTAAGTGATACATTATACAGCACTAAATAGGAGCAAAGCCCATCACACTGGAAGGCTGGGGTGGCACGGACACCACCACCATCATCAGCTGCTATTTGCCACTGACCACACTCGAGACAGGATATGCAGATGCAGAGGAGGGCAACGGGGTCAAACACAGGGTGATGGAAGGAGAACTGAGTCGGGGTGGTAACCAATCAGTGCAACGCTTACATGATGTGTTCTAGAAATGTACACTTGAAACCTATAGAGCCAGCATCCCCCAATAAAGTTAGTAAAAAATTTTTAAAAAGTAGGGTTCCTAGAACTCAGGTTGCACCTTAAAAGACTGAGCTGTTATTCTGGTTTTACATGCGGCCCGCTATATCGGGGGTGCCATAAAATGTACACACATTTTAACAGATGCTATCTGTGTATTACATAAACACTGATGGTGACCACTTCGAGCACCCCTTGTAACTGGAGAAGTCAAATGTGACGTGTATTCATCTTTTGTGATCAATACGTATTGAGTATTACAATTTTAGTACAGTTTTTCCTTTCTTAAACTGTGTGTACATTTTTTGGCACCCTCTCTATATATACCAGTCTTAAATATATCCCAGTCCAGAGTTACTACATAGTTGCTGAGATGATGTTTCTGTTTTTTCTCACAATAAATTCCAATCACACCGCCCTTCCTAATGCAGTCCAAAAAAACAACCTTCCCACCTTCGTATCCTTGGGTACAGCTTCATATTACTCTCTCCTTGTCACTCTCTTGCATGAGTCATCTGATTGGCTACACCAAAGTCACCTCCAGCCACCCTCATGGCTGAGAAATCTGGTGGTTATGACTGTCACTGTGGCTGTTTTGGTTGATAGTCATTCTTACCTCCATCAGAGCATGGAGAGGACTTTTAAAAGACTTTGTGAGCCAAGAATGAAAGATAAAAGATGAAGTCTCTGGCTGTTGGCTTGAAGTCTCAGTCCCTCACCATATGAGCCACAGTCCTCCTGGCACGGCACCTGGCTTTCCCCAGAGAAAATAATCCAAGACAGCAAGAAACCAGGCGCCCTGTTTTTAATGCCCTAGCCTCAGGAGTCACACTCCATGACTCCCGCAGTACCTTAGTGACCACACAGGTCAGTCCCACATCCAATGGGAGAGGGCATTGCTAAGGGGCCAGATTCACCGGGGTGACCATGAAGACCAGCTTCCAACAGTGCTTCATACAGGTATCCCTCAGTGGCCTAAGGACAGAGGTGTTTCATTCTGCCTAGAACTATTTGCTTCTTCCCCAAGGTCATCTGTCTATTACCAGGAAGCAAGCAGTCTTAAGTGGAGGGATTCAGTCATCAATGTCCAAGGAGTAAGGGAGGTGATGGGAATTTCTGGCAATCAAGGATTCGTCCTCACACTCAACACAGAATTTGTATTGGCTAGGAGAGTATCAATCCAGATCAGATCTTCAGTTCTATTTAAATTTTAAACAACAAAATAAAAAAAGGAAGACGTTGTGCCTCTCCCCAGTTTACTGCTTCATTTCTTTGGCTAAGCCCGGGTCATGCATCATTTTAGAAATGTTTATCAGCTGATAAGTGGTTTAGAGGAAGGCGGCCCTCAAAGAGGCTTAGTTTCACATACTGGTAGTTAACGAGGAAACTTTGCTTAATGAAATCTTAGACGGTAACAATATTTAAGCACATCTCTTACTGAGTGCACCTGTTTTGTCTTTTATTTTTTTTCCTAGACCAGGGGAGTGGCCTTTAACTTAATGACAAAGAGAGCAGCTGAGTTTTCAGAGGAGACGTAGGTTCAGAAAGAGGGGAAAAAGCTGTTGGTATAAAAGAAAGCTATTGACCTCATTAATCTTTTTTTATTAACAGTATTCCTATGCTAGAAAGAACAGCCTGTTCTGTGAGAAAAGGCTCAAAATGTCTAAGCCATGCTTTAATGGTAATGAAGTGTATTATTTAGATTAACAACCCTAGGGTTATTTTATGTGCATAAAATGGTTGTGCTCATCTGCTTTCAGAACATAATAATCCAGATTTTCCACTCAGCAAGGCATGGTTTTCATTGTAATTTACTGCATCTATTTAGAAATACGTAACAGCAGTGAATACCACCTGCACTGCCAGGGACCACCCTGAAAACGCGAGCCTCGGTTAGGAGGGGAGCTACACGTGAGGGGGCTGTGATGGACGTGCCCACCTGCCCCATCAGGAAGAGATGGCAGAGCCCAGGCTTCACGCCAGCATACTCGGGTTCTGATTATCACCTCTCCTTTCAGTAGTTGTGTGACTGTGGGCTTGAGGACAATGTGTGAGCTTGGTGAGTCTCAATCTTCATATAAAAGTTGAGCCAGTAGGCCTACTCAACCTACCTATAGTGAGTACTGTGGATGGAAGTTCAGCTCTTCTGGGAGAGACACATATGTGAACAATGTATTTTATTCAGAAAATAATTTGTTCACAACATTGACAGCATGTTCATTGAACTCTAGTGTCAGTCATGCATTACTAGGATACAAGGACACAGTTGTGAGCAAGGCAGGCTGTTCTGCCCGCCTCTCGTGTATGTACCCAGGAAGACATCTGAGAAGTAACCCAGGTTATTGGATGAGAATGTGGTGAGCCATGACTGCGGAAGTGTGGCATCAGTGAAGGCACACATAGGGCTTAGGGGTCCTCAGTGTACTTAGGAGGAACACAGAAAGCCCAGGACCTATCCACAAAGGATAGCAGGAGAAGTGAGGCAATAAGTAGGCAGTGGCCATGAGAGGTCCTTGGCATGATCTGTGAAATAAGGTCTTGTCAGACCAGGGAGAATGGTTTTGTCCAAACACCTCCATATGCAAAGCTTTCTAGACTTAAATGGTGAGAAGACCCAAGAGAGAATGGGAAAGCAGGAGCAAAGGGGACTGAGCTAGAGCATGGATTCATCTTCCATCAAGACCGCAAAGAGATGGAAGTTACAAGAGGTCTGGAAAGGAATAAGCCCTTTCACATAAAGCCAAAGACGGGACTGAGGTGACAGTGCCTGGTGCCTTCCCCGGGTACAGAGCCACACAGCGTGCATCGCTATCCATGCTCTTCTTAAGTCTTCAGCCATGAAACTGAGGGCAGAGGCTTCCATCACCATTTCTTAGCTGAGGTCCTGAGGCTCCCTGAAGTGAAGCACTTGTAGGAGATGGACCACTTACAAGTTCCCAAGCAGACGTTGAGCTCAGTCTTCAAACTCTGTTTTGCAAATACAGTCTACCTTTTCCGATAGGCTTACCTTAGGGCTTTCTTTTGTAACCAGAAAGAACTGGACCATTTTCTCTGTCAAACACATGCTTTCCCTTGTCCCCAGTTGTTTATTCCTGGAAAGGGGTCACCTATAATAAATAGCCTTCCACCTAAGGAAGGCTTGCTAATAGCCCGTTGACTGATGGGATACCCTAACGAGGTCAAGTGCATCTTGCATGAACATGGCATACAAAGCTTCTGTGTGAGGTGCCATTTAATTCTTAAAATTACAGAGCCATCATTATTTCTACTTTATAGATGAGAAAATTTGAGGCTTAAAGAAACTAAGTTGTCTGTTTGCGATAGCGGGGTCACACTCTGTGAGCTCCTATATTCTACACACTTAAATGAAGGTGATAGGAGAGTTTTGGTTCAACTTTTTGGTTTGTCTTTGTAATTATTATAATTTAAATTGTTAAGATTTTAAACATTATTTTAAAACTGTTACATACCAGCTGAGGTGACTATGGTCAGTCATTTCTTTCTAAATCTGTTAACCAACTTCAAGCTCTATTTTAAGAATTAAATAAAACAAAATATGTACAGTGTTTAATAGCGAGCCTGAACACAGGTGTTCAACCAATGGTAACTATTGTTAATTTTAAAGTATTGAGCATTTGTCGTATTTGGTTCTCATTTCTAGTTTGCCTAGTAGGCTTTGGGGAGGACATCATCGTGACATGGTTAGGCATCTGAATTTGAAGCCGGACAAAACTCACTCAAATCCAGTTTTACTGTCTGCTTTCTAAGTGGTCTTGGACTCCATCTCACATCTGTAAAATGGGCTTAGCCATAATTTCTTACTCATCAAGTTGCTTTAATTATTGAATAAGGCAATGCAGGCAGATTGCAAAGTGCCCTATACAGATGTAAATACTCACAAGTGTCTGATAATATACTCGTATTAATCATATCTGACAGATGAGAAAACCTGTGATTAGATGACGAGATTAAACAAAATAGCTTACATCTTGGAACTGACTATGAGTAGGGCCTGAATTCTGTAGCTGGTCTATTGACCTAGGTTTGCCTCGTTAATAACTCGGTCATCTCTTGTAACAGTGCCTGCCTCATCTGTACCAGAGAGTGTTCTGTCAGTCATCCCGCATACTGCACATGGATTTTCACTGCTAGAGAGTTAATACCAACCTGCAAGCATTTGTGAGCACTGTGCTTGGAGCCTTGCATTTCAAAGAGAACAAGACAAAAATATCTATCCCAAAGGGGTGCTCAGTCCAGTAGTGGGCAGAGGTGAACAAACAGTTGCCAAGCCGTGGCAGGTGCTCTTTCAGGTTAAGTCATAGACATTGCTGTTTTCGTCCAAACCAGCCGACTGCCAGCACGTTCACAGGTTTTCACCTTACGCGCGAGGCCTACACTGGGGTCTACGGAGGAGATTGCTGTAAGTTATGACTCATATTATTATTCGGCAAATATTTATACAAACAGCTATGGGGAACCGCAGAAATGGGCTTGAGTTAATCACATGTGGAGAAAGCAGGAGTTATTGATCTGAATTGTTTTCTAATTTGGTAATGCAGTTGGAGAGTGATACATCACCAAGGAGGAGTCCTCAGCCAACTGCCTTACTATACAGAGAAAGAGGAGCACATAAACACGTGTGTGTGTGTGTGTGTGTGTGTGCGTGTGTGTAAGAGAGACAGACAGACAGAGACATACAGAGAGTGAGAGAGATGAAGCCTGAAGGCTGCGGCGGTGAGCTCCTGGGTGCCAGTGCTCCTTGTGACGTTGCCTCAGTGAGAATTGTACCTCTGTTGATTAATTTGCTTTCTACAAAAGAGCTATTTTTGAAAACTGCTTGAGGATTCAAAGGAAATGCAAATGAGCGGTTGGAAGAATTTAAGCGCCTGGGGAGGAAGGTGAAAGGAGGATTATTCTGTTTTATGGGTGTTGCTATGAATGCCACGGCTTCTTTGTATCCCCACAGCCTCCTGCCTTAAGGGGTTTTAAATAGCTTTAAAATGATTTATTTTCACATCAATATATGATATTGAGGAAGTTTTATTCATTAAATGTTTATTCATTCAATAGTGAAATCCATGGGGACATGATGACTATGCCTAGGTGTATCATAGAGATTTAGCTGTTCAGGCAGAAAAAAACGAAGTTTGTATAAGGAGGACAGTGTTTCATGTCTAGAGAAAACTGGACAGGGCACATGAGCTTCAGCTACTAACACTAGTAAAGGGACAGCCACCAACAGTTAGCAAGCACCCCATACCTAATGTTAGGTCCTGTGCTGGGAGACTTACCTCAGCCCTTAACTCCTGTTAACTCTCTATGGCAAGTCTGGTCACTATTTTTGAGGTAATCAGGCTCAAGTTATGTCGGTATTTCAAGCTGATGGCCGTGTGTGGAGCCCTTTGTAGTCTTTGTTAAAGTGTCAGTTAAGTGAAGAAGTGAGAGAATGAATGAATACACAAATAAAAGCTAAATTTTAATAAATCAGAAGTTAACAGAGCCTGTGAGGAAAACCTGTTAACTTTTTAAAACTATTTTACAAAGGAAAGAGTCATCAAGGCTTGAACTCAGGTGGCATCTGTGAGGTTATAGAGCATAAGTGGCTGAGTTATTTGCATTCTTATTGCTGTATGATTTGGGTCTTTTGAAGCTTCCAATAACCTTATGAAGCTAAGATTTTCCTTTTCCTCATGAAAATGAAGCTAAGAAAGATTCATAACTTTCCCAAGGTCATGCAGCTAGGTACTAATTGCCTAGTTCATCGCAGGACTCTAAAGATGCTCATTAAATAGGATGCCTGTGTCAAAATAAAGCTTCCATTGTCTTTTTATATCAGAAAATTTTAAATAGGATCACAAGGATAGCATTTAACCATCCAAGAAATGTGAGAAGGCAAGTAAAAGATTTTATTTTTCAGTGACTGGGTGGGAGAGGAAGCGAAGAAAGTTATACCTTTTTGTAAATGGTAAAAATGAAAATAGAAGCATTTGTGGGAGAAGATGAATGAGTCCCATTCGCACCATGTTGAGTATGAGTTCCATCATGATGGGGAATCCAGGTGGGGCTGTCCAGCAGGAACATGGAATATAGTCCAGGAGATAAGGAGAAAGCTCAGGGCTGAAATAAAAAATCATTTGATTTTAATCACCAGTTACAAATTGAGAAATTCTGCAAAGATTACATGAGATTCCAAGAAGGATGTATAGAAGAAGAAAATTTGGTAACTTTATTGGAACTGATACCTGTTGCGCCTTGCTAGTATCTATTATTTAATCCCGGAACACTCATGTTGGTAAAAGATTGAAATTCAGTGTGCCACACACAGAAATCTTGATATTTGCATGCATGTGTGCACATATGCGTGTGTGTCATCAGAAAGAACATTAGTGCATCCAGGGTGATACACGACATTACATCTAGATTGGTTCCCCACAGGAAGCTGTAATGCTGCTTCATCACAACCCTGCTTTGTGAGGCTGCGCCCTGAACTTCCCGCCAAGCTTAAAATGTGGTTTCCTGCAGTGGTAAAGAATGGCTCCACAAACCACAGAGAACAGGGATACTCTGCATCAGCTTTTCAGGGAAATCCTCACAGAGGGTTTACACTTGGCCAACCCCTTGTCGTGCCAAGTCCGTCTCTCTAATTTGTCCCTGGGTTGGTTTGTATGAAATTACTCTTTTTCTTTACTCACCTTGTCCTTTTGGATAATGCTCGATTCCAGGTGCACAAGGAGGACTACCGAGATACCTTAAGAGAATGAGTAGTTGCCTGACAGTGAAGTGCTGAATTGTTAGTTATCAGAATGCACTGGAAACATTTCTCTACTTCTAGAAGTCATTGGCTCTGCTGGGAGTTGACTCGCGCGTGCCAGTGTTTTGGAAACTGTCCAATTTCCCTCTAGTAGCAGAAAGATGATACGACTAAGAGTAACAGTAGGAAGTCTAGGTGGGAATGACCTCATACCTTATCAGCCACCATAGAGCATGAAATTGGGGAGTAGATGGCAATAGGTGAGTCCTCAAAAAGAATACGAGCGTGATCCCATGAGTGGGTTATTTCCCAAACTCACCCTCTGTGGGTCTCAGTGCTGGAAGACACGTCCCTCCGAAAAGTGCACTTCTGTTTGACTGAGATACTGATCAGTGCTCTTCCTTCTGAGCTCTTCAAAGCACATCAGCATCTAAAAATTTCAGAAAATTCCTGTAATACTAACAAGTTATTTTACTTTGTATAATCCAGTGATTTCCAAATCTATTTGACTGTAGAATCTATGCCTGCCTTATCATGTATTAATAAAGTAGACTCTCAGTTAAATGGCACCCATGGGGATTGGCAGATACTGGATAAATGTAAGTAGACCCTCCATTAACCAGTACCCATACTGAATAAATGTTGTATTAGTTTATTTATTTGTTTTTTGCCAGTTGCTTGAGAATGCTGGTGGCTTGAATTTCGGCTAATGGAGAGTCTACCGTGCATAGTATTTCTGGTGTGCACCAAACCACAGTTTGAGAAACATGACTAGTCTCTAAGTTGTGGGCCTTCTGTGGAGTACATCTTGGTACAGTGCCTTTGTAGTACACTTTCAAAAATTAAAATAATTAGGAAGTGATGAGTTTTCTAAATTTACTAATTGTGTTTTTAATGTAATTTATTTATTGTGTGTATAAGCATTTAACGGAGGTTGTGCTTAATAAAATGCTCTAAAGTTTCTGCAAATTTAACCATCAGCTCAATTAGTGATAGGAATCAGAAAAGTTAGCCTGGAAATTTTTATCAGGACAGTCGAAGTGACATAACTGAGCTGAATTAGGGTGGGTGGGGGCACAGGGGTAAGAACTGAGGCTGATGAGCTTAAAGTAGCAGCTCCTAGCAGCCAAGTAAGTTGTGACTTGGAATGAATTCAGAACTGCTCTGCCATCATTGCTTTCTAGGTGAGTCCACATATTGAAAAAATAGTTTTGGTCACTGTCACTGCTCCCCAATGGACATCTTTCAGAAATACAAAAACCCCTGTACACAGCTGTGGTGCCTGTTCATCTCATGTGAGCCCAACAAGCTCTGTGTTGAAAAACTTAAACTGAAGGGATTCTTCTTCAGTGTAAAGAGCCGCCTGTGCTGTCATGGATCTAGGTAGGAATTGTAAGACAACAAGAAGGAGCTGTTCTATTTTAATGCTAATACACCCAATACCGTTTATGTTTACATTTTCTCCTGAAGTATCCTGGGTTTTGAAAAATAAATAAAAGTTACTTGGGTGCAATAGATTTCCTGGTAGCAAAGGACACAATTAAAGTAGCTCTGGCACTTAACTGTCAACCACATTCACAGAACAATGTATTTTCCCCTAAAGAGATTTCAATGCAATTTTTTATCTATGTGGCCTCTGACATTCACATCACTGTTGGTTTATATCATGTTTCTTTTCAGTAGGCTTTCTACATCCATCTGTCACCTTCTCCCACTTCTATTTTTTATTGACTTTATTCAGGATCATTTTCTTTTAAATAGGTATGACATTGAAAAATATCTGCAGGAATTCTCTTAAGGGAATTAACATTTATTGAGTATGTTATGTTTCTCAGGTGCTTTTTTATAGTCTTATTTAGTCCTCACAAGAATCTTGTGAAGAGTTTAAAACAGGATTAATACCAAACATGATTTCAACTAGCTAGTGCATAGCATTACTAAGATGGACTATAGTTCTGTCTAATTCGTGGATGTCCAACCTTTTGGTTTCCCTGGGCCACACTAGAAGAATTGTCTTGGGCCACACATAAAACATACTAATGCTAGCTGATGAACTAAAAAAAAAAAAAATGGTCACCCAAAAATCTCATCATGTTTTAAGAATTTGTGTTGGGCTGCATTCAAAGCCATCCTGGGCCACAGGTTGGACGTGCCCAGTAATTCTTTAATGGGCATATGCTATTTTGTGTACATGGCATGTTCTTTGAGGAAGCATTCCCTCCTTCGTTCTTACAAGTAACAATGGTTCAGAGAAACCCTGACCCAGAGGAAATGTTTCAGCTCCTTGTTAATAATGTGTTAGTGTATGATTCAAGATGAGGCACATGGCCCAAACCCAGCATATCCAAGTCCTTTTATAGACAATTAGGAAAAAAAAATGCCCTCATTTTTCTTAAAATTTAAGAGCTCAAGTTTAAGGTGGAGCTGCGTGTGACTTTCTTGTCCTTATTCATTTTTTAAAAAGTCTGAAAATAAGGCAAAAGCAAAAGAAGTCAAGAAAAGCTGTGAAAGATAGCACCTCCACGCAGAAGTATGAGTACAATCCTATTTGAAGTGGTTTTAACCTAAAGGCTTCCCAATTCTGTAAGCCAACATATTCCTCTCACTTAAACCAATTTAAACTAGGTTTCTTTCCTGTGGAACTGAAGTGTCCTGACCAGTAGAGGGCTAATGTCCTTTTCTGGACACCTCATTATTTCTCTTCTAAAAATTTCTAGATTCGAGGTAGTTAATTTAACTCTGAATGCATTATTAGAGTCCTACAATACAGAGTGACTCACAGAGACTTCGTGAACATTAAGAGGTGATGAACAGCTATGACCCCTGACACTTAGTAATGTAAAAACTAGTTTATGAAAGACAAGCAGATGTGAGGGCACACATCAATGATACAAGGTGGAGTCTACTAAGTTCTATACTAGTAATTCAACGTGCCATGGGAATAAGAAATAGGAGAAGGCATTTTACTTGGGTATTCCATATTGGAAAGCAAGTTTTCTAAAAGGACTGGGGTCTTAGCTGGGCTCTGTAGAATGAGAATGATTCAACTAGACAGAGATTGAAAACGGGTATTTCTGACTGATGGGGCAGTGTGAATATGAACAGGCAGATTGACAGTGTAGAGCATGTTGAGAAAATTTGTGGTAGATCAATATGAGTTAAATCTAGGGTGCTATCTAGGGTTGTCAAAGAAGCTTAGGAAAAGCAAGGTAGGGGATTGCTGCTGTTTTTTGTTTGTTTGTTTTCAAATACTATAATAGCTGAGAATATGAAGTCAAGGAATTTGACCTTTATTCACATTAATTAATTTAGATAAACTAATCCAAAGTACAAAGGTGAGAGTAAAAGATAAAATTTGGATAAATACATTATTATATGAGGTGTTATAAAAAAAACACAGTGAATGTTTAAACAAAAAAATTTATTACAGTAAAAGACACATTGTCATTAATCTCCCTCCAAATACTCCCCCTCTCTTCAAACACACACATCCCATCATGCCTGCCGCTTTCCGAAGCAGTTCTGGAAGTCCTCTTTCATGAGTGTCTTTAGTTGTGCTGTTGTGGCCGCCTCGGTGTCCTAAATCAATTCAGGTCACACGTTGCTTCTGGTACAGCAATTTCTGTCAAATAAAAACATTATGGTACCTCCTCATCCACCTTATTCACTGGGTCTGGGCTGGTGTGACCACTGGCTCTTCCCCAAAGTCAAAATGACCACAAAAGGTAAACACTGTGAATGGATTCAGGACATCGAGGCAGCGATAACAGCACAACTAAAGACACTCATGAAAGAGGACTTCCAGAACTGCTTCGGAAAGCGGCAGGCATGATGGGATGTGTGTATTCAAAGCGAGGGGGAGTATTTTGAGGGGGATTCATGGCAGTGTGTCTTTTACTGTAATACTGTTTTTATTTAAACATTCACCATTTTTTTATTACACCTCATAAGTTTGTAAACGTTATGATTGGGGATAACGCTGCCCCCTTCCCTGACATGGCCGTTAGGGTGGCTAGCACTCCATTGGTATAGCTCTCCTAGCTTCTCTCTGCCTCAAAACTCCTTGGAAGTAGAGACGGAGTGACTCATGTGAGTGGTGATTTGAAAGTAACTAAGTATCTCCTTCCTTCTTTTTAAAGATGAGACAGCCTCATAGAAAGGACTTCTCTAATTGTCCCTGCCCACCTTTATCTGGCCAGGCATCCTCCCTATGGAAGTGTGTCTTGTTCAATGTTGCCTTTGACGAAAAGAGGGAACCCAGCTAATTCTGGAGTCTACTGAGTGCAGGTCAACTTGCTTATAGATGTATCCAACATAAACTGTGTTTTTCACCCAGCTTTTATTAGTAGTAAATTGGATCATTTTGCTTCTATCTTCCATTTATTTGTATTTTCAATTTTCATACCTCAGGCAGGGGAGAGAGGTGTTATTTATTGGGATACTCAAAGACCCCTGCATTGGGTGGATGGGTCAGGAAAAAAAAAACATTAAGTGAGATAAAGAGGGAAAAAATGTGAAGCCGAACACCCACGGGGTGTCTGAGTGTGCTGGTATGCCAGTTCTTCAGACTCGGAACTTCAGTGGGTGGGCCATGCATTTTGACCTTTGTGGTTTATAGAGTCATATGTTAGACTGAGCAGCTTGTTATAATTGTATGATATCTTTTTACTGCTGAATTGTAGCCAAAAGGCTTTAACTGGCTGTCGGATAATTTGACCTTGGTGGGTGACTACAGCTTTAGGTGGTTTTGTCTATAGAAAACGTCTGTTTCTCTGGAAGCCGGTTTGGAGGTGGGGATGCTTAGGCCTTACTAAAGTCTATGAGTTTCATGGTTGTCCCTGGAAGACACAGCCAACCTAGATAAGAAATGTCGGCCACTCTGGCCTCAGCAAAGATGTCAGTGACTCAGGGAATGACATCAGACTTCGTTCTTGTGCAGCTATGAACTACTTTTAGCTTACTACATGGATGGGCAGTGTGTTCCTCAATGAGGGTAAGAGCTCAGCAAGTTTGGGAGGGCCCTCTAGGTTCAAGGCTACTATATGAGTAAAGCAGCATAGAAAGGGGGAAAGGACCTTTTGAAATACAGGCTGTGCTCTTTTTAACTTAAAGGAGGTGCTGAGTGTACAACAAGGAGCTAATAAAGTTACAGCTTAACGTGTCTAGGCCATGCTTAGGTAGGCAATGTGTGATAATTTCATTAAGACTAAAACATGCCTGGGCTCATTAAAGTGGCAAGTTATTTAATTACAGAAAGTTTGTGCTCATTTTGGTGCTGAGGCACCAGAAACATGAGACTCAAAAGAGAAAATGAAATTTAAAATGTTATACATACGTGGACCCCTCCTCAACCCGCCCCCTGCCCTGAGAAGTGGCTAATGGATAGAACTGAAATTACCTTCCAGGTGAACACGTGCACTTGTTGTAGGCTTTGGACAACTGGTATATAACTAACAATATCCTAGTAAGGACAAATCAAGTAAACTTTTTGTTTTTGTTTTCTTTTTCTTCCGTCTATCCTTTTTTATTCAAACGGTATTGTGTCTCTACTATAATTGACAGTGATTCAACCATAGGGTTAAGAATCATTCTAAATGCAGGCCATATTATTTTATGCTTTAGTCGTGGTCAATGCTAAAATTTAATACATGTGGTCAGCCTACCGACGCCTTGAAGTTAGCCCAGTGAGACGAGGGTGACGATAGGCACCATTTGAAATGGGACAGGACCGTTGTTTTATGTCCCATTTAAAATGGGACATCTGGTCAGCCTACACTAAGTACAAGTTCCAGAAACACAATTATCCCTAGATAGATTTTTTTAGAAGTATAGTTGACATAGAGTATTATATTAGTTTCAGGTGTACAAAATAGTGCTTTAATATTTATATACTTTACAATGTGATCACCATGATAAGACTAGTAACCATCTGTCACTGTACAGAGTTCTTGCAATATTATTAACTGTATTCTCTGTGCTGCACCTCCCTATGATTTATTTTATAACTGAAGTATGTACCTCTTATTTGTCTTTAGCTTTTCACCTATCTACTCCCTTCCCCTCTGGCAACCATCAGTTTGTTTTCTGTATCTATGAGTCTGTTTCTGTTTTTGTTTGTTTGTTCCTTTGGTTTGCCATTTTAGATTCCGCATAGAAGTGACATCGTATGGTATTTGTCTTTCTCTGTCTGACTTATTTCACTTAGCATAATACCTACCCTCTTGGTCTATCCATGTTGTCCTAAGTGGAAAGATTCCATTCCTTTTTATTGCTGAGGAATATTTATTTCATCAGAGAAATGTAAATCAAAAACCACAATGAGATATCACCTCACACCTGTCAGAATGGCTATTATCAAAATGTCAACAAATAGCAAGTGTTGGAGAGGATGTGGAGAAAAGGGGAGTTTCATGCACTGTTGATGGGATGGCAAATTGGTGCAGCCCCTATGGAAAACAATCTAAAGGTTGCTCAAAAAATTAAAAATAGATCTACAGCATGACAGAGCAACTTCACTTCTGGATATTTATCCAAAGAAAATGAAAACTTCAAAAAAATAAGATGCATCCCTAAGTTGATTGCAGTCTTATTTTTAACAGTTAACATATGGAAACAATATAGCCGTCCATGGATAGATGAAAGAATAAAGAAGACCTTGATAGCTATCTTAAGAGTTGGGCATTTACCTCTAAATTTTTATAAGTGTGGAGCCAGTACTTTGATATTTATGAGTGCACAATTCACTATTAGGGTGTGTCTAAAGGGAGAATACTGAGTGCTTGGTCTTAAATTAATTCAACCACTGGGAATACCATTCCAGGGAGAAAGAACCCGTGTGGTAGCTGCTAAAGGAACCCCAATCTATCCCAGCATTGACAACCCTCTAACTGCAACAGGGAAGAATGAAAAGTTAAAGAGAATTAACTTGAGACTTTACATTCTTTAAATTTTAAATCATAAGACCAAGACAATCTGTTTTCAGACTTTCACACCTTCAGACTTTAATGTCTTTGGACTTAAAGTGCAATGGGGAATACTCTTTGAACTTCAATTTCTCCTTGGGAATTTTATAATTAGAGGCAGTTTATATTTAAATTTGGGGTATGTCCATATTTTGGCATTTTATTATCTGAGTATCAATTTGCATTTTTATTGTAGAAACTTAAATTGTTTTATTTCATCTCAGGCAGAACTGTTAATATACTGATTGGACAATCAGGCTGGATATAAATTGGGATGGGGAATAGAATAAGAAATGAATAAGAAATTAGAAGTATGAAGTGGCAGAGGGATTCATGCACCAAATGTCCTGACACAACTGGAAACTTTTGGGGGTGAATGTAAACTACAGAGTACAGATTCCAGAGAAGCGGGGTGTGTCAGAGAATAGTGGGTACCATTTTTCTGTTAACTGCTCATGGATCAAAATCCCTGTTTGGCAGTCCAGGAACACGGGGCAAGTTTTGCCCTCTCACCTCTTTGCTGCTTCTCTGTCTCAGTCATTTGACTCATTTCTTAATTGTTCAGAATTCTGGGAAGGAAACAGCCTCAGAGCCCAAATTTGTGTGTGTGTGTGTGTGTGAGCGATAGCGACTTTCAGAATCAAATTCAAGAATGCTAGGATCAAAGAGTAGTCTTTAAAACTGACCCCTCAAAAATGTTTTTAAGCATAAAATGTCACTTTACTAAAAGGAGTAGAGGATCTCCTATGTATAATATTTTTAAAGTGAATTTGTGCAGGGACATTTAGAAAGTACACCACAGTAGAAGATCAAGTAGTAGACCCTACACCGCCATTTATAGGATCTCTGATTTGGGATAATTCAGTCGATTTGGTAGAGTCTAATCCAGAAAACAGAAAAATTAATATTCAACTAGGCTGAAATCAGCAAGTTGGGTCAGATGGTGTTTTAAAGTATATTCAAGGTAAACACCTGCAATTTGATTGTGCACAAAGTGTACCAATTAGTATACATGTAAATATGTGTGTGTGTGTGTGTGTGTGTGTGTGTGTGTGTGTATACATATATTTCATGTTATATAGGGTAATTCTGTCCAATAGAAGTAGAAATAGAATATCTAATCTAAAGCCTTCTAGAAGCCATACTGAAAAAGTAAAAGGGAACATTAAATTATTTTAATAGTTTATTTTATCAATATATAACATCAACATGTAATAATAATAAAAGCACAATGATATTTAGAGGCTTTTTTAAAGGAGCCTTTGAAACATGGAGTGTATTTTATACCTACAGCACATCTCCATTGTACCAGACATGCCTCTGTTTAGTGACCACATGTGGCTAGTGGCTTCCCTGTGAGATGACACAAATAATAGTAAGGAAAGCAGCAATCTTGACTTATTGGGAGCAACATGGTTCATATTCTAGAATGGGCATCATGGTTTAAAACTTCCATAGTCCATCATGATATGCCCAAATCACAGAAGACTCACAAAAGTTTAGATCTGGGAGAAATATGAATGATCACGTGATCAGAACCTTCATACTTTAGTTTCAGGAATTGCGCTCAAGAGAGGAGGCACGACCCCCCAGGACCACCCAGGGAACAGCACTGGACCCAGAGCCAGCCCTCTTGTTTGCCAGGTGAGGGTACGTTGTGCATGATGGCACTGAGATGCTCCCCCACCCAGACCCTGTAAGACCACTAAACCTCCTCTGCAGTGAGCAGGAAGGGCGGAGGCTGTGTGGGCTTCCCACGGGGTGCCAGTGCCTGACGTCCATTCACATTTCTCAGCATTCTGTGCACGCCGTAATGACAAATCCCCGTCTTAGAACCGGCTAAGTTGAGGTATTGTTGCCTCCTGAAATGTGTTATTCGGCAGGAAGGATAGCCTTGCCTCATCTTTCGGAAGTCACACACGATAAATACCACGCTGGTATCACTGAGTAGTTAATGCCTTTGCATCTCCAGGTTTTAAAACCTTCCACTTGGCAACCTCAGTGTTCCGTTACCATCAACCTTAGCGTTTCGTTTATGCTGCAGATTTGATTTGCAAATAAGAACTGTGGATTCTCTCTTCATCTAGAAGATGCTTCTCACATACTGCGTGATGTTCCAGTGAGCCAAGTTTTAAAATGTGGAAATGAAAAATCAGCAGGGGACAGTCACGAACACTGCCTTTAACCCTGAGAATTACAGCGACGTGTGTGGCATGACATGAATCGTCAACGCTGACGGGAAACGGTAAGCTGGATTGTGGGGTGAGATGTCTGTTAGAGAGGTTGTGATTGTGGGTTCTGTGAATGTAATGGGTGACACTCAGGTAGATATACTCAGGAGCTCTGATAATGCAGGTAGATTCCCTCACCTGAGCCAACTGGATGACCAGGAGCCTCTCTCTGAGCTGTCTTAGTGTGTGACCTTAGGCAAGTCACTTACCCATTTTCCCAGCTTCAAAGTTGTGCTCATGTGATCAGTCACATAGCGTTAGCCGAGATCCGTGAGAAACGTGGATGAAAGGCCCCACTGACGTGCTCATGTAAAGGAGTGTCGGTACTCAAAGCCCCCTCTGCTGCGTGCCGTGCAGCAGGTGGATTAAGTGAGAGAAAACGAGGACTGAGAGAGGAGGACTTGGCTCCTTCAATGATGGAAATCTGATTACCCCCAAGCCAAGGGAGTTCCCTGGTGGTGTAGCGGCTAGGCTTCTGCACTCTCAGCGCCACGGCCTTGGGTTCGATTCCCAGCCAGGGAACTACCAAAAATGAAATACGCAAATGTGACATTTCTAAATTCAGCCCCTCTGAAAGGGGGCAGGTGTGGCGGGGGTTGTGCTGCTTTTATTGACCATTTCAAACAGACTTTGCTTTGGACAAGCAAAGCAGCACAGTGAGACTGATCCGCACTCCTCTGTAACAGTGAGAAGCAAAATCTGGGATCAGGATGAAGCCCCTTAAATCCTACACATAATCCCTCTGAACACTGCTTCTACTACACACACCTGAATTCTTTAGTCTGCACAAGTGAAAAAATTTTAAAAATTCCGCATTCACCATTTTAATCTCAATTTTAACATTTATTTATATGTATATATATTTGAAACTAAGTTATTAATAATGTTACAGTCTTCTATTAATTGAGCAGTTCAAGTAGGTTCAATGAGTCCTTGCACAATTTTAATTCCTATTGATTAATAATGATACATTACTATTTAATGACAGTATCTGTGAAATCTATTAAGTTTTCAGGTGTTCCTTGAAAATATTTAAGAACACAGAGGAAGCCATGGTGGTGTGAATAAACACTACCTTTGATATGTAGCCTAAGACATGGATTTTTCGGCCGATTTTACTGGCTGGGGCCCCAGGGCTTTCACAGAGTGCTATATTCGATCTCTTTATCTCTAAAACAGGGCACTTCTACCCAGCATCTAAGATCTGCTCCAGGTCATATTCTGCAATTACGTGCTTTTTAGTATCTTCATTGTTGTTGTTTTGAATGTATATTCTCTTTTTCCCATTTTTGTATCCCTGTGGCAGGCACATCGATACATTAGGTGCTGGCGCCCTGGCAGTACCTTACAAGGTAAATATCATTTCCTCCATTTTTACAGACGTAGCTAACAAGCAGGGTGTGGTTAGGTACATGGTCAAGGCCACTTAGGTAAGTGGCAGAGGAAGAATTCTATCTATCTATCTACCTATCTATCTAATCTATCTATCTATCTTATCTATCTCTTTTTAGTATTAAATTCATTGGGGTGATAATGGTTAGTAAAATTGTATAGGTTTCAAGTGTACAATTCTATGATACGTTATAACTAGCTTAAGTAACTCCTAAGCATATAATATGCTAAACTAGACTCCCTCGTAAGAACTGCATTACCCCTCATATTTCTCTTACTATCAGTATCTGTTTGGTATCACTTGACTTGCCTGTTTTGAAACAATGGGAGATATGCAGATAAAATTTGGTAGAATAGAAATTATTTCTGTGAGCAATTCTCTCTGAAAAGATCTTGGCCTGCCTGAATAATTACTGAAGAAATTAATGTCATCCTGCTCACCCCTAAAAGTGCCTGACATTCTTTCTTGGTGACTAATTATTTTACAGATGGTACTTTAATTGCAGGATGTAGGAGGTACTTTCTATAAATGCTTAACATTACAAGGGACATGATCTGCAATCTTCAGATCATTAAACTTGCTACCAGGAATAAGCACGCTTTGGGGACCAATGACATTTGTCAAAAGAAGCCCATGTGTTCTGTGGAGGGCAGGAGGCCAGGGCCAGGAAAGGTAGCCTGATAACTGGTCTATACTGAGTGTCTTTAATTATTTACTAGAAGGGGGATATGGGTGACCCAGCCCTTCTCCAGAGAGATGGCATTCAAAGGACAGGATACATTAAATCACTGAGTGCACCGAAATCGATGACTAAAATAAATTCCCCAGCACGATTTGCAGGTAGTTTGCAGTCATCCCAAGATGGAAGCTGAGGGAGCCCGGTGAAGAGCGCTTGAATCAGAATTACCGTGCGGTTATGTACCACGTGTCCACCCTCTCTCCCACACTAACCTAATCTCGTGGAAAGGGCTCCCTCTCAAGGGTTCCCAGATGTCACGTGGTGCCCAGAGCACCCTCTGCCATGTTGCATGTCATTCAATTTATAAATAAAGGTCACCGATGGAAGGTCACAGATCTTGATTCTAGACCAAGACCCAAACCTCACTTCCGTCAGTGACAATGGATAGTTTTTAAGTCCCCATTCAACAATTCGATGGCAGCATTGACATTTTGGAAGTGTAGCCTGTGGGTTACAGCATCCAAACAACAGGGGACGTATTTCAAATTCCCGTTTTGGCACTCTGTACTAGGTTGATAGACTGGGAATTTTGGGGAGCAGGGTCCTACCTAGCATCTCACCTACGAATTCTTAAGCAGACCAAAGTTTCAGAACCAAACACTGAATTGAACAACCTGAATCCTTTGCTCATTAGTCCATTTCTTCAGGCAACACATTTCCATTCACTAACTTAATCCATATTTACTGATACAAACAATGTGTCAGGTACCCTATAAATACTAAGCTGGCCACTCTCTATCCAACGAAATTCCTGCTCCTATGGCGTTTACATTTGTGCTAAGACACACACACACACACACACACACACACACACAGTCTCAAACGGGACCAGTACGTACGTGGCACTGAGGGTGCTGGTGTGCTTTGAAGCAGAGAAACATCGAGTAAGAAAAAGATCCAGGTGCTTGGGTGCTGTTCCATAGGAGGTGATCTCTTCAGTGAAATGACGCTGGGGCAGACGAAATTAGCTATGGGGACAGGTGACCCAATGTTACAAGTCAAGAAAATGGAAACTGCACAGGCCCTTGACAGGAGCAGGGCTGGCACGTTGGAGCAGCAGAGGAACGTGGGAAGCCAGACACAGTGACTAAGGCGGGGCGAGGTGGCGGGTGGGGGATCCGGAGAGTAGGTGGGGGATCCTGCAAGGCCAGAAGGAGGCTTTAGGGCGGGGAGGCGGGGCAGGCAGCCATCGTGAACTCACGTGCTCGGGTGAGAGCGGCTGCTTGAGGGATTGCAGAGCCCGCAGGACGAGGCATCAGGCACATGGTTTCATGTGAGGGGGTGGCAGTTTTCAAATAGGAGTCCTAACACTGGCCAGAATCTATCAGCTGCCTAAGGGCCTAAGACTTGCTTCCTGTGCCCGGGCAACAGCCTTTTCGGTGTGTCATGTGGGAGAGGAAGGCCAGAGCGAGGAGCAAGTATGCATTTTCATGCACCCTAAAACTTCTCCCCCTGAAGCATAGGGAGTTAGGGCATACTGGCAGAGGATAAGTTCGAGTTCTAATGCAAGAGTCACAAAGCCTGACCTGTGGCATTTACACACTCTGAAACATCGCCTCTGCAATACAGTGCAAGCCAAAATGCAAGAGTCTCCACCACCTGCCTGTGCTGCCACAGATCGCGGCCAGAGAGGGCGGCCCCGGATTCGGGCAGACCAGGCTGACCGAAGCAAGTGGGGGAGCTGTGGGCAGCTGAGATGCAGCCGTGTATCCCAGAAGCAAAGCAGCGACAAGCACGGCGTGCAGGAGCCTCCCCTCCGCCCCCCGCCCCCGGACCGCCGCCAGGGTGAGGCCAAGTCCCGGCTGCGTCCCAGCTGAGTCGTTCCCACTGCGAGGAAGCCTGAGCGACGCCGCTGGCCCCACGCCGCCCGCCTCACTCCTTCAAGTAGAGCGACTCCCTCTGCCCTGCTTCTCGCTTCTTGCTGGTGTTGCTGCAGATCCCCAGAAGTCTGAGGATCCCTCCTGACCACTCGCCACCTTCTCCTCCTGCAGAACCGTTGCCCACATCCAGGGCCCGGCAGAAGTAACGCCCACTTTCAGGAGCAGGTACGCTATGCCCAATCTTCCACTGCAAAACCATAAGCCTGTCACTCTGTACCATTACAGTACTTTACCACTTTAAAAAGGGTGTGACTTCTGCCAGACCCTGTATATCACCAGGTCCCACCCGGGGCTCCGGAAATTTCCGGCTGTGTGGTTTAGTGTACATGACAAACCCGCTGAGGGGTTCCCCTTACTCTGCTGCCAGATGAAGAGAATAACCCCGCCCCACTTGCCTTGCGGAGCTGCTCTTCCGTCCTTCCCCCAACTAACATTTACCGCTCCCACACGACGGGCCAGGCACTGTCTCAGGCATTCAGGGTGACGCAGCTAACAAAGGCCGAGGATTCCACCTCCAGTCTAGAGGGTAGACAGAAGAAGCAAAAATTACAGAATGAATTAGAAAGCACCTTAGAAGGTGATAAGTGCTGTTAAGAAAAATGTGGTAAATTATGGAAAAGAGAGAAGGGAGTGATAGGAAGTGACTGTAAAGCATCAAATAATATGTAGTCTAGTTGAAGGGAACTAGTTCATCATAGTCTGCAACACGCATGCATCTACCCATTGTGCTTGCATACACACACACACACTCACACACTCACTCTCTCACACACACACTCACACACACTCACACACGC